>JBBMKC010203203.1:0-13817 GCA_037834085.1 Bipalium vagum
TTTCGGATATATTTATAGTTTTCTTGTCAAATTATAAATGTTATTAAAGTTTAATAGTTATAACACCGACATTTCTGCAATTCAAGGTTTTCCCAAAATGAAAGAAAATAAAAATTTTTATATCTAATAAAGTCGGTTTTCTATTATTATGAAAACAGAAATTCGGCATATTAATGACACAGTAATAAAACTAAAAATAATATAATATTTTCTTAATGGTCTCATTAAATTTATTCTCGTAGTATTTTTTTAAAAATATGTTCTCCAAATAAGAACCCAACATCCAAATAACATTTGAACCTATATTTAGTGCGCATGGGATATAAAAAATTTATTTTATAATTATCGTAAAAATAAATTACAAACACAAAATTACATATTACGAGGGTGCGTTGAAAAGTTAGATGAATAAATATGAAAACTATAAAATCAATAGATAAAAACAATTTATTTTTCAATGTAATGTCCTAAAAGCTGAATTCACTTTTTAAAACCTTTCTCAAAATCTTTGATGACATTGCTATAGGCCTATATTTTAATAAAATATTAATCATTATTGTTACATAAGATTGTTAAATAAGAACAGGTTTTTGAAATAAATATTTCTTGAATTTGAAATAGAATATATTATGACACAGTCACCTGAGTTGTGGGAAAAGTAAGATAATGTTAAGTAATAGATTTATCAGAAGCAATTATAGTTTTTGAAATTATAATTCAATATATAAAAGTTGATGAAAACATCACAGTTAGTTACATTTATATCAGTGGACAAGTTATCAAGACTCATTTTCAACTTCTATATTTCAATAAAATTATTATTTAATCAAAATTAATTAGTTAGTTTAAATAATAAAATTTTAAATAATAAATATTTAAAAAATAAATATTTTAACTTTTTAATCTTCACAGTCAACACATGTAAGAAGAAACACATGAAAATCCCCTCCTTTTAAGCATTGTTGATATCGGAAAGCCATAAAAGATAAACTTCCATTTTGAATCCTTTGTGTTGAAATTTTGGTACATTCTTGTTGTAAGGATTTTCGATATCAAATATACTATACTTCTTAAACTTATACTTAAATTATATTCGGTGCGAAAGCAAGTGGTACCATTTCCAATGAATTTTTATGAATAAAGTTATGGGACACAAATTATGACAGGAATTATTAATAATAATTATTAACATTATTTAAGAATAATGTTGTTTTTATTCTTTATACAATTTATTATTGTTTACTTTTCGTTCTTTAACACTATATCATATTGGATTGACAATTATGTCCGTTCGGTTTATTAAATGAAATGAAATAATTGCTTGTCCAAAAAATTTATTAGTTTAAAGCAAAATTTTATTGCATAAGCAATTTTGTATTTCATAAGATATGTATTAATCAATTATTATTTAAATAATAACATTATTTAACCAACAATTCAAACTCTAACATGGAAGATAAAATGGTGCATTTTAGACACATTTCTTTATATTATTTTAAAATAGGTAAATAGTATTGTAATCTTAAAACAAAAGTAATATAAATAAAACAAAATAATTGAAAAAATTTAACTAAATTTTCTTTTAAAATATTTAACATTTTTATGTTTCACATGTCTTTTGACATTCTTCGATGGTTAGAAAATTGTTAGCATTACCGTACCGACCACCGTAAAGGAATTCTCTGCACTTGTTCTCCTTGGAGTCAAAAAAGTATCTTCGTAAGGAGACTTCACACAACCCGAACTTGTTTGGAAGAAGACATCTGTCTTCCTGTCCTATTTAACAATATGGAGTAAGATAAACAAAAACAAGTTCTACGAAATTATTAAAATATGAAAATAAAGAAGCTATTACATTTATAATTGAAATTATATTTATTGTTTTATAATATTAATCTTCTTCATGCATATTGTTTTAATATTCTTATAAAAAATAGAAGAATACAAAAACAACATGAAGAAAACCTACTTTTTATGATTAAGATAATCTTGAATAAATTTTAATAAGCATAAATATATGTAATATACTGGTGGCCAAAACAGTAGTACACTTTTTCATGATTTTCATAATAAAAGTGCACTACTTTTTTGGCCACCTGTATATATACAGACAGTATTAAGTAAAATTTAGAATTTTTAATAATTCATCTATTTTTCTCATTGATGAGAATGCCAGAAGATAATTTTATAGATATCTCTCACTTACCAAAGCTGGATAAAATATTCATGGTAATTATCATTACGGAAAAAAATATTATTTTCATTTTCCTAAAAGTAGAAAAATAATTTTGAACCAAAAATTGGAACTCTCTTTTAAATTAGAAGTCGGTTGAAATTGTCAATATTTACTCTTGTCAATACATTTAAAGGGAACTTTTTTTGCAAATGGTTTAATCCATTTACAAAATAAACAAACTCCTGTATCAAATAAAGAATTGGAATTATTTATATTATATACTTTGAACATAATTTCTACATTTGTAATATAGATTTATTTTGCATAGCAAAATTTAAGTAACAAATTTCTTTTTACTTCAAAATAACATTACTTCATAATAATAATAACATTAACTTGATTATAATTAATATTAAATTTAGTTGTTAGTTAATATTATTTTACTAGTATTTTTAGTATTATATATATATCTGCTTTTTTAAAGTAAAAATATTGATGTGCTAGATTTGCCAGGAAATTCTCTGGGTATCAATCCAATCAAAAATATTTGGGGATACTTAAGCATGCAATGCAACATGTTCCATGCCATTCTAAAGAACAAATGAGGAAAGCAGTTCAACAACACTGGTATTTTTTGAATAGAAAATATTGTCAAAATCTCGTTGAATCAATGGTGAATGCGAGTCAAATCTGTTCTCAATATGAATGGGCATTCAACAAAGTATTAGAATGTAATTGTGGTGAATATTTGATAAATATATCTTGACTTACATTCGTTTTTATTTATTTTGATAGGGGGAATAAACTTTTGGAGGGTACTGTATAATTAATAAAAACCTCTAATAAATAAAAATGATTTATGATCGATTTTTAAACTGTTATCTAGAAAGAAATTTAACTTACCATATAAGCTAAAATTAACTAAACTTTTAAGAACATTGCAATAATAATTTTGTCTGTGTTTTGATCGGTTACAAATTTTGTTGATGAAATTTGTTACCATTTTGTTTTATTAAAGCTTTTGTGTATTGATATAATTTTTTACCACGCTTTTAAGGAAAAATTTTATGAAATTAAATATTTTTCACAAGAAATGTTACCAAATATAACCAGTCCAAAATTAATTTGTTAACTTATTTTTATAATTATTGACTCTTATTTAGAGCTTTTTCAAATTCCTTTTTTTGTTTGTCCAATTAAGTAAATATTTTAAAGCTTGGAGATAATTAAAACACTATAATCATCAGATATATATTGTATAGATAAATAAATATTTTGTCATGCAAATAAAAAATAATTAACTGTTACGAAAATGAATCAATCTTTTATTAAATCAATGAAGCTTGATTGGTTTGACAGGATCTTCTTATTGGTTTCTGGAGACTTCCATGTGTCAATGTGGGATTTGGTTGTATCTGAAGGTTCAGGAATCTGCACCATATGAAATTAAAATATTTTTGAGGACTTTTTAAAAGAATAACAAAATTTTTGTTAAAAAAAATTTAATTTTAACCGTCTTTTTTTAATTTTAGGGAATCAAATACAGATATATTTAATAGTTAATTCTAAAGAATGAAATTTATTATCTATTTAAAAGCCTTTATATACATGCAAATTTAAGGCTGCAATCGAAATGATAAAAAATTTTGAAAAATGTTTGAAAAATGATTGTTAGACTTGAATAATAAAAAAATTATTTAATTTAAATAATAAAACAATTTTTAAATTTTAAAAATTTTAGTTTTTGCATCTCTATTTAATAAAACTTTTCAAATAAATAGATAAATAATTTTGTCAGATATTGTTTAATCGATTCATTTATCTATAAATATAGTAACGAGATGTCCTTGATGGAATTAAAATAAGTATTAAAATGAAATATATCAACCAACATGAATGGAGGTAAAGTCTAGTATGGGACATATGAAATACTTACAGTCTGATTACCTTACAAAGTTATTTAAGTCAGAAGACGATGCGATTTCAGTTATAGGGGATTTAATTGACGATTTGCATATTGATAAAAAATTAACTACCTATCATATTATTAATAGAGTAGATATTGATGAGATTATTTGTCAATTATTTAACCTATTAAAGTCAACATTACCAGAGTGAGTTATTTTTTTATCTTAATTAATTTTCAAAATATAATTATAAACTTAAGAAAATCAGTTAATGTATTGAAGCTTAATAAAATTTAACTTTCAGATATCAGTATTTAACTAAAAATATTATTATCATTTTTATTTTCACACAGTGAGATTGAATAAATAACTGATTTATACTCAAATGGTCAAGCAAAATTGATATCATATAGGCCAACGACGTTGATACTTTGATTTGGTTATCATAAAGTACCCTACCATGAATATAAATAATGCTGTAACATTTATTTATGATACCAGAACGTTCACTATCAGATATAATTGTTCGGCCAAAATAAAATTGTGAAACATTTATTGATCATTCAAATTGATGGCGCAGAGTACCAAATAATATTTATATAGCTTTGATTTTCTTTATGTATATTAAAAAATTAATTTTCCACGAGAATTCGAAATAATGTTTCTATATTTTTTAATTACGAAGTTTAAAATTCTTGTGAATTAAAACAAATCCATTTATTTATCTGAAATTTAATGTAACCTTTTGTATTTACTATATTCTGGAAAACCAAACTTTCCTTATTATAATTGCTAAAAATTTTTAAACTTTCTCGGATTTATTGAACCGACCACGAAATTGAATCATTAATCAGTTCTTTACTGTAATAATATATAGTCTAAACATAGAAATTATAATTTTTGGGGCAGCGTAACGAGAAATAAAATGTTTAATATCGTAGTATTTCTATTAATATTAATTGGAAAATAAATTATTTAGAGATTTTCAGGATTGTCAGCAACACCGGTTTTGTTTTGGGAACTTTGGCTGAATTTGAAGAGGGTAGGTCTAAACTCATTCATATTTTATCTGGTGAAATCGGTAAAAAATCAAATTCGTTGGAGTTTTTAATATCCTTGTTGGATAACAATGATTCCGAAACCCTTTTGAACATTACTGGCACCATCAGTAGTTTGGTACAGCTTTGAGATTCATTACAATGATATATTGGCCGTTTCAGGTCGAAAGTGTCGAAGGACGCCATTTTATTTTATCCAGGCCAAGTTCTTTAAATAGTCTCTTAATAAAGGTAAATCATCTGTTGTCGTCTGCAGATTTATGGATTGGCAGTAACGCAGCTCTGATTATCGCCAGGTTTATTTGGTTTTGAAATTATTATTATTATTATTCTGAATCTAGAGTAAGCATTGACGAGGTCGGTAACTCTTTTATACACAGCAGTTCATTGCTGGAGAAGATTGTCGTCAATCTGGTCTATTGTCTCACAATTGACAGTGCCGGTTAGTGTTAATGGATTAATTTAATTTAATACACAATTAACGGAAGGTGTTAACCAATGTTATAACTTATTTGTCTTAGTAAATTTATCTTAAAAAGATTTCAAGTTTTGTACCATTAAGGTCGAGGAATGAATTCCGCCTTTGCCTTGGGTCGAATATTCGATAATGAAAGTATTATTCTGCGTTATCACTCGATTATCGTTAAAATGAAATTTGTAAGTACATTTTTGTTAGATAAAATATTTTCGAAAATTACTTTTCCATAATAAATTTGAATGAAAGTATTGAATATAATTTCTCTTTTTTTCCCTCTTCCCTTAAATATTTTTCTTGAAAATAAATAAAGATCTTTGAGATTATCGTTATCTTATATTCAATAAAAAGATCTTGTGTGAGCATCTTCTTTTAATTCGTGTTCTAGGAACTCTAATTAATAACGATCTTATTCTAATTGTCTGTAAAGTTTAATTTTGATTTTTTAACAAACATCCGTAACTTTTAATAGTATTTTAATTTCTGTTTTATCTTTAAAATGTAATTTTAATTTAGAGTATTAATAATTTTTCAGTAAAAACGTATTTTTCTACTAACAGTATTTTTTTGACTTATTGCATTTTTTCTATTAATACCATCATTAAGTGAAGCTTCAACATAGGTTTCAATATTAAGCTGGATTTTAGGAAGAATGTTAAACTTTTTCTCTTATAGAGCAGACTGAAGTTTATATTTCATCTGTACTGTTGGCACTATGTAGTGTTTACTTTTCTGATTGTTTTATGTTTTGTTACAATATATAATAAAATTATTAAAAAAAAATAAAAAAAATAAAAAAAATAGTGAAGTGTATCTTATCAACCACAGTTTGTCCCAAAAAGGATTGACATTTTAATTCGGTTGTTATTTTATTTTCTAGTAATACCAAAGTACTTACTTTTTGTCTAATATTACTAATAAAAACATTTTAATAATGAAAAAAGTATCAATAAACCAGTGAATAGAAATTATAAAGAATAATTATGCAAATGGATCATAAATGACGGCATATGTTAGAAAATGCAATTCCATTCTTGGTCACCGTAATGCTCACTCTCGAAAGGCGGTTGTAAATTTATTACATAAATTTGAGCTAATTTGGACAGTTGGACAGTTCCATCACCATACCCGCACTACTCGATTGAATGAAGTGATAGCCATTGTCAATGAAAGTGTTTCTAAAAATCCTTCTACCTCAAGAAATCAAAATTTCAAAAATTTTTCTTCAACAGATGTTGACAAAATATTTGCTTTTGCTTGCCTAAAAAGTTCAAATGGCACCATCATTGAAACCAATAGCTCATGTTAGCTGCCAGGTTTTTGCACATTGTTTTTTAAATGAAAGAATGTTGATCAATTTTCGAAAACAAATAATCTTTAACGAAAAATTACATTTCCATTTTAATTACTATATCAACAGACAAAACTATCGAATTTTTGGATCGAAAAACCCAATGATTGTGTATGAGCATACGATGTATCCTGAACAGGTTACGGTTTGCAGAATATTTTGGACTAAATGAGTGATTGGACCTTAATTTTTGAAAATGCAAGTGGAAAAGCAGATTCAATCAACGGAATTCGATGTCGGGAGATGATTACCAACTTCTTATGCAAGGAAATTGGTCATATGAATGTATCTGACAAGTGGTTTAAACAAGACGATGGCAAATGTCACACTGCGAAGGATACTTTGCTTTTATTTCAAACAAATTTCTATCGCCGCGTTAAATTTACCAGAAGCTTTGGCTAATAGCAAAAATCCACAAACTGTTGATAACCTTAAAAAAGAAATTCGAAACAGAATTGATTAAATTTCTCTGCATATATACCATGATGTCATGGAAAGCGGGATCAAAAGAATCAACCTATATTGCAAGAACAAGGCTATATTTCTAAATACAATTTGTTTCATAAATAACCGCAATGCATGTACCTTAAAATAATATAAAACATTTTCATTGTTGTTTAAATAAATGTTTTATATAAGATTTATAACTCCAGTTCTTTTTAGGAATGGGTGTATATGAGCTAGTTGAAAAATTAGATTTGTGAATTATTTACGAACTTTAAAAAGTCACATTAAACAATGCTTTTCAATCTGCGATTTCTTATCAAACGCAACAAAATAGCTTATGTTGTGAAAAATCTGTAAAAAGTGATGAAAATGGATTTTCTACCATAAAATTCATTGGAAAAGATTGTCGTGCAAGTTAGAGAAAGCAACACAGAAGTCTTACAAGGCTGATAATCACCAAAAACATGTTATACTAGGCGTTTAGTGGGATTATCAATGACTCGTTTATTCGAAATTTTGTCAAACAGGATTAATTCTGATATTTATATTGATTAGTTGATAAAATTGAAGTCCACGCCCGAAATTGGCAAACCGTGAATACTTTGTTTTTCACTATGAATATGAAAAACCACACATTTCCTTGGCAACTGGGCAAAAATTATTGAACCTTGATTGGGACATATTACCACATCCACCATATTATAGTCCAGATCTTGCTCCTTCGGATTTAAGTTTTTTTGCTCGTTGAAAAAAACTTATTCAATGGTTAAATCCGATTTATTGAGTTTTATGCAGATCAACCCAAGAGGAATGGGCATTCAGAGATAACGAACGATTCATAATTAAAAAAAAAAATTTTTTAATAAATTTTTTTATAAAATCGACATTTACTATCTTGCAAACACAATATCTATCAAGATGTATTATATAATTATTCAAAAAGAAAATTTTTCTCTAAATCGGTAAAAACCAACGCTAACATTTTATCGAAATTCATAAAGAATGTAATTATAAACATGATCTCTTATTGGTCGATCATTCATCATGGTGGCACCAATGGTTTGATGGTCATTAAATCTTCGCATAATTATACTATAGTATACACTGTAGTATAAACAATATAAGCAATTATTAAAATTGGTTGATTTAATTTATTTTAACACATACATTAACTTAAAACGATCAAGACTTATGAAGCTAACTAATAAATACCATTCCAAATTATATTCTTAATTTATTTAAATTCTTATTACAAATTTCATTACTTCATTCATCCCAAAAATGTTAGATCGAAAAGCTGATTAATATGACATATTGTAACGAAATGTCGTTTGTGAAAAATGCTTGTTTTTGTCTCAACAGTTTAATGGGATCAGAGAAAGGATTTGATATTGTTATATCGGATAAGCTCTTCAGTCAACTGATTCTGAATTTGGAGAGGCTGTTAATTCTTGACGACGATGAAACTATTTGGTTTGGCGTTTTGTAAGTATTGATTCTTTTGTTTTCATAAAAGATTTTTTAAGGTTCTCTAGTTTAAATAGTATTTTCTTTGTAATTTAGGCCTTCTATTAATTTAAACAATTTCCGATATTTTATATTTAAAAAATTTTCCTAATTGCTCAATTGGGTTTGTCATTTTAATATATTTATTGTTATTATTTTTTTATTATAATTATAATTTTTTTTATTATAATTATAATTTTTTTATTATAATTATAATTTTTTTATTTATAGTATTAGTATTTAAATATCAGTTTGAAAGTTTTTGTGATTGTAAAATTTTACGATTGTAAATTAATATGGAGTATATATTACGTAAAATTCTTATTTCACATATCTGAGTCTTCTTTTACAGTGCGACATTATATGGAATTGACCTTTACAAAACTGAATATATGGATTTATTTTAATTTAGAACTTTGAAAGTTATTAGTAAAAAACCAACTGGCTGTAAATTGCTTCGGAAAACAGGATTGCTGTACCATATAAAGGTAACATTATTTTTTATGGAATTTATTATATTTCCTTAAAAGATAATTATATTTATTATTTATATATATATATTTATATATATTTATTATTTAAATTGCACACCATTTGAAAGCTGAGAAAGAGACGCGTAAGATACTTTTAATTATAATATGTTATATGTAGTTTGTGTATATATATATATTTATTCAGTAAAAGCATGGATAAATTAGTAATCCGATTACTTTTGAAATATTACTAGAAGCTGAATTTAAGAGCCATAAATGCTGCAAAGAAAATATGTGAAGTTGAAGGCGAAATTACAGTTTCCACAAAAACTGCTCAAAAGTGGTTCAAAAAATTCAACAAGGGTGACATGGACCTCAATGATTATCCTCGCAGAGAACGTCCCACTACTGTAGATTCGAATGCTACGCATAGATTGTCAGCTGAGGCCGGAATATCATAACCATCGTGGTTCGTCATCTATATCAACATAACAAGCGATACAAGCGCGTTTCTGAAGTACCCGGATGATTTTATGCCAAGTCAAGCTGAACGCCGTTTGTCGATCTGTCCTCAATGATTAAATAATCCAATTGATGAATGCTTTATATGTCGCATAGTCACGTACGACTGAAAATGGATATATTTTTATAATGTGAACAGGAGAAATCAATGGTTGAAACCAGGCCAGAAGCCCAAGGCTGTTCCAAAACAAGATAGGTTCGGAAAAAAGATCATGTTGTGCGTGTGGTAGAACTTTGAGGGGATTATATACTTCGAAGTACTTCCAGATGGCCAATCCATTCCTGCTGAGTTATATTCTGCTCAAGTCGATCGCATGTACCTACAATTATCCATAAAATATTCTGCTTTAGTCAACAGAAAGCGAGTGCTTCTGCAACAGTATAATGCTCGGCCACATACTGCGCGAGTAACGCAAAATAAAATTACCCAATTAGAAGGAATTGAAATGTTACTACATCCTGCATTAAGTCCAGATTTACCGCAGTGATTACCACATTTACCGATCAATAGCCCATCTCCTTAGAGGACGACAGTTTGAGAATATAATACAGGTTGAAAATGGATGTCGTGAACTTTTCCTTTCCAAAGATCAAGCATGGTATCGGAGTCGCATCGAACGCATCATTGGATTCAGACAGTTGAACATAATGGTCTTTATTTTTCAGAATCAAATTTGTTTGATTGATAGATTTTTATCTCTAAAACATGCATAATATTTTCTTTTAAAACGCACGAACTTATGAATCAACCAAATATTTCTTTACTAATAATCTTATTAATAGAAAGAAATTTAGTTTAGATACTGTGAAGAAAAAATTTCAATTTAGTAATAAAAAATAATGAATATTTCTGAATAAAATAATATATTTCTATAAAAATCAAACTACGAATTACATTTATTGTTGTAGTTGTACTTGGAAAGTCATGTTGTATCAAAAGAAGTTCGTGTGGAATGTCAAGAGATCATTAGCAATTTAACTCCTCTGGGTACTCCGGATAAACCAAATGTAACCAGTCAGTTGTTGATAATTAATTTTTATTAATGCTGTCTTTTTCTCAATATGTTATTTAAGTCATATTAATTATAGTGATTGCTCCACATGAGGTTTTCGTCACGTGGAATTATCCTGATCCTGCCAATGACTTCAAAATGATATCTTTACTTTATTGTAAACATGGAAATGGTAACCTTTATATTAAAGATAAGAATTATCTTTCAGTAATTTTATTAATTTACAGTAAAAGGGTATCTTCACAATAAGAGAGAATATGAAATAATATTGTGAATGATAATATTACAAATGATAACATTTTCTCGCAATTTTATATATAATTACAAAATAAATTTAAAGTTTCTTATGTCTAAGATATACACTGCCCTGTCAAAAGTCTTCAGCCATTAGTAAATATTTCAAAAATTTAATTTAATCTAATTTAAATAAAAATATCATTTTTGCTTATCTACTTTTTATTCTACTTTGAAGATTTATAATCTATTTTTAGAGATTTTAAATTATCAATCAATGTGCATATTATCGTATTTGTAGTTGAGAGAATAGATTTTTGTTGCACTGAATATTGGCAATTATTTGGAATACAAAGAGTCATCGGGATGTTTTTTTAACTAAAATATGACTTTTGACACGTAAATTTCTTAATTAATATTTATTAAATTGTAAGTAAAATTATACTAACTTTAGATTTTTTTGTGAAAATTTTGTAAATAAAAAGCTATTATTTCACAATTTTATTATTACCCTAAAATCCCGTTTATAATGCGCATCTGTGCATAACACGCAGCTTAATTTTCAACCAAAAATTTTATTCCAATTTTTTTGTTGTATAACACGCACCCGTGTATAACACGTATATTTGTTTTAATATTATATATGTTTGTTTCATTTTCAAATTAGTCTAACTTTTTAGAATTCCTAAAATAATAACCATTATTCGTTAAACATGGAAACAAAGAAAACAAGGAAATCATATTCAGCCTTAAAAAAGCTAGAAATGGGTTGATATATGTTTTTGAAATATGGTTGTAAATGTATATTTCAGTTAAATATGCAGAAAATCACGGCAATCGAAAAGTAGGGCGGATTTATAATGTCAACAAAGAAATAAATGAAGGCTACTTATCTGAATCAACTGAAGAGAATTTTACAAATGATGAAATATCCGAAGAGTAGCTTCCTCAATAATTTTTTAATCTACTGGATTCACTTGTTGTTCAATCAGAAGATGAATGTCTATAAAATCAAAATAAATTGTATTTATTAAATATATATTTAAAAACTCTTACTCATTTTTTGTAATTTTGTATTTTTGTTGTTGTATAACACGCACCCGTGTATAACACGCACCCGTGTATAACACGCTGATATAATTTTTCAAAAATACTTACTTTTTTGTTGTATAACACGCGTGTTTTACACAGGATTTTAGGGTATTAACAATGAACAATAATTATTATTTATAATATTTCATGTTGTTTTCGAATTTTTTAATCGATAACTTAAAAAAATCTATTTGGTGGAATTTAAATCAAATGAGAGCCTATAATAATAAGTAATAATAAAATAAAATAAATAATGAAAACAATAATAATTATGAATATTCAAAAATAAAATTAAAAATGATATATAATTGTGCTGACTTTATTTTATGGATCTTTGAGATGATAATATCCATTTTCAGAGGACCATTTAACTTATCGTGGCAACAATACCTGTGCTTTGATATCGAATCTGGAACCGAATAAAAAATATGAGTTTTACTTGAGATTCGCCGATATCGAAGTCAGTGGTCCTTCAGAGACTATTTCGGTTATAACTAGTGAAGATTGTAAGTTCCTTTTCAGGAATTTTTCAAACATTAAAATCAAATAATTTTTTAGGAAAATTTCTTTGATTATTATCTTTATTATAAATTTTCTAGAGAAACCTTTTAATATTGATCAATATTATTTTTATATTTTATTTTTGGATCTCTTACATACTAAATAGAAATGTTTTTGAAGTGTATTACGGCGCTTTATGTTTGTTAAGATCCTAAGTGGATGTTAAATGTCGGAGCGTAAATGTGTCTTAGGTCTCAACAGTTGAAGGTTGCTTTAGGTCGTGTTCGTTTTTAATTAAATGCACTGAGAAAACGATTTTTCAATTTAATACTTTTATTTGAATCGATATCAAATACAATGAGTGTGACAATTCTGACCGATTTTCTTTTTGTTTTAAAATGATTTTATTAATTATAAAAATCCTCTCGCTCTTAGGCTCAGAGGTCCTCAATAAAGAAAAAAAATATATTTCACCGCCCTACTTAGCGTGTGAAATATGAACAAAAAAGAACAAAAGGTAAAACCTAAGAAAAGGATTCTCAAAAAATTAATTGATGCTCAGATCCTGGTCTGAGAATTTATTTACTGTAGTTGCTACAAACTATGTTCTGACTACAGAACACGCTTGGTTAAATTATATTTAAGAATTAAAATATAACAAAAAAGATCAAAATTAATATCAATCGGGACCAGTCTTTCAATGTTTGAATTGGAAGCCGGTTTATATTATCTTATGATATATAATTAAGTGCAATTGATACTGTAATATAAAATGATATAATAGATAATAAAGGTCTTAAAGATATTCGTCTTTAAGCCAAGAGACCAAATGAGATAAAACGTTATACGACTTACGAATAAGATATTATTATTAAACCTACTAATAAATTTAGGACGAGATATTAGAAAAACTAAAACAAGTAAGTAAAACTAAAATTAAAATTAAATTATATTTCCTTTGACACTCTTCAGTGTCAAGTATAACAGTTTACTTTTTAATAACCAAGGATTAAAAGCGAAGTTGAAGGAATTGGCTGAATGCTACGGGATTGCTGAATAAAT
>JBBMKC010203213.1:0-13815 GCA_037834085.1 Bipalium vagum
TTATAATTTTAATTGCTGTTATTATTTTTTTTATAGAAAAATGAGTATTTAATTTTTCTTTTCTTAAGTATTATTTTCACAAAAATATGATTAAATATTGTATTTTTTTTAATTATTCCTTTTTTAAATTTATTTTATTATTATTATTTTTTATTATGATTATTTTTATGATTACTTTTATTAGTATTATTATTATTATTATTATTATTTATATTTATTCAAAACCTTATGACTTTTTTAATTTTACAATAATATAATAAAATTATATAATTATAATTTCTATTGATATATTATAATATAAATAAAATTTCTTATTTGCGATATTTAGCCATTATATGACAATGGAACATTAATTAAATCAGGTTAATATGATCTTGTGTAAATATATTTATTTTCAGTTTCAGTATATTTTTTTTCGTTTTAAAATTTTATAAAAAATATATTTTTATTAATAATGTCGAAAATATCATATTTAATGCTTAGATTTAAATTTACATGTTTCAAAGAATAACAATCCTTTAGGTTTTGCATAAGTGGGGTTTGATTTTTTACAAAATGTTAGGCACAATCAATTTCAAATAATTTACATTTAATCAATATAATAAAATGACTTATATGAATGGTTATATTTCTTTAGCGAAATTCCTCTCTTATAAAACCTTTCACATTTCTAGTTTAAGAACTGACCTAATTGAACATATTTTACCAACTAGAGTTGGATCATTTTATTTTAAAAACAATAAATATAATTTCTATTATTTGACCAACAAGTATCTCATTTTTATTGACCAAAAAACATAATGGTCGTGCCCCTGAAAACAAGTTATGAGTTTTTGGAATGGTTGATGATTCAAAGAATGTAAATTTTTTGTGCAGTTGGCTGAGAATAGAAAATGTTATTACTCAGTGTTCAGCACTGTTCAATTATAATGAGTATTGAATGGAGAGCTTCTTCATAAGAGCTTTCTTCACCATAAATTATCATTTATTAAAATTATTATTATTATTTATTTTTTTTATTATTATTTTTATTTTTATTATTATTTTTTTTTATTATTTTTTTTATTTTTATTTTATTACAATTATTATTTTTATTATTAAGTAATTTTGTAAATATAAATAATAAATAATCATATCATTTAAACACAAGTCTTATATCATAATTGTCTAGTTACAATGTGATTTTCATGAAATTCAAGAGTAAACAATCGACTCTGTTTGACTGAATGTCGCAAATTCCTTTAATTCACAACTTAAGAACATCCTTTTTGGTTAAATATATTCTATTTCAAAGAAATAGTTTCTTCAATAAATTTGTGGTCTAACATACCTTCATATGAAGTCTTCTTAAATAAATAAAAAATATATAAAAATAAAAATCATAAAATCTAATAATCGTAATTAAGCTGAAAATCTTAGAAAATTATCAGAAAAACAAAAAAAGATTCAAATATCCTAAATCAATGGTAAATATTTCGGTTGAATATATTTTGACCCAATTAAATCCATTCTAAAATATTTTGTTTAATATTAATTAATCTAATATTTTGTAATTTAAATTGCGCACTCCAAAATTCAGAGTATCTAAAAGTTTTTAGTTTTCCATAATTAGCTGAAAAATAAATCTGTAAATAAAAAAATTATACAGTGTTTTTCATAAATATGCAAACGCGAATAAAGCAAAAATAATCAATTAGTTTTCAAACGAATTTATTTATGCAAGCCTTTTATTATAAAAAAAACTGTCAAAGTAAAAAATTGATATGAAAAAATTTAGGTAATAATAAATTAAAATAGTTCATTTTGTATTCCTTGGACATATATACATTTCTGTAATCTTTGCCATACAAATCTAAAAACTTTCTCACAAAGATCTACTGGAATCAGACTGATTTATCCATAACATTTTCTAGACATTTATAAAAAAAATTATATTTATCCAATGATTTATCTGCAATAACATATAAAAATGATTCAAGGTCATTGACAAATTGATTAATTTTTCTTTGTTTATACGTGTAGAGATATTTATGAAACTTTGTATTATATTGCATTTGTATTATATATATAAAATATAATTTAAATGTTTCGATTGTTATTCGTGCATAATAACAAAGAAAAATAATAATGACCACATATATTAAAAGAACTGATTTGATATCTCTAGGAACAAAATATTTTTAAATATCCAAAATTTCATATTTTAATTGTATTCCTATGTACACATGCGCATGTTACAATTATTTTTTATATAATTATTTAATAATTATTTAATAATTATGATACACTGATAATTATGTGCATCAATGTTCCTTTTCACTAACTTTCTGGATCCGTGATTTCTGAATGCTAGGTCTTGTCATATATAACCTTATAAACAGTGATTCACGGACAAAGCTGAATCTGGTTTTCACGAAATGACAAAAAGACCATGGAATTCTTATTACAAATAATCTTTATGATCTTAACAAAAGAACCATTATCTGTTGACATTAAAAATCAAATCAATTGGATATATTTTAAAACAAAAATGTAATAAAGAGAAGTGGAAAAAAAGAATATTAAAAATAAAAATTAATTCTTTTTTTTTGGAAAAACCGATTTTTTTAATTTCAAGAGGCTGTTTATATAGAACATAGATTTTTATTAAAATTTATGATTTTCGGTTGTGTTGCATAAGTGAAATTCTGATCCAAGAATCACAGACATAATTAAGATCCCAGTTGTCAAAAATATATAATAATTCTCGAACATATATTCTGATATGCAGGGGAAACACTGCAGTTTATTCATATGAAATTAAACAGATTTTAATTCATTAACCACAGAAATAAAAATTGACATCAAATGTCAGTTACATGCTATTAATTTTACTGCGATATTTTCTCCTTACTGTCCATTTTTCAGAATAAAAATTCTTTAATGGTCTATTTCAAATTATTATAACAATTCTGATTTGCGTAATATCATTCTATTATATAAACGGATAACTCCGTCATTCGTTTATTGCATATTTAATTATGTGAATTAATTTTTTGCAGCTTTTGTTGTTTATCTGAAGTACCGTTTAGGCGCTATCTCTATTTGTTAAATTTTTTATATGAAAAATAAAAAATATTTTTATATGAAAAAATTGTATCAAGAAAAATATAAAATGTTTCATATTTAATTTGAAGAAAAGGTCTATCGATGGACATAAAATTGTTCTTAATACTTATGAAAATCTTACGTAACGTAAAAAATGGTAAGAATAATTTCAACGATTCAGAACAGAGATTTTGATGTGACAAGGAGTATGCAGAATCATCAATATATTTGAAGACAATTGAAAACCGTATTTAACAATGACATTGTAAAACACTCGTATGTCACTTAAAAATTTTTAAAATTAATAATTGTTTCAAAATTAATATGAGGTTGATGCATATTTATGAATCATATCAACACTACAACAACCAACAAATAAATCTTAGACGACTTAATTTCATCACTTAAATTTGACACTACGTAAAAAAATCAAATTTTACAATATATGAATAACATTAGGAAATAAAATCAATAAAAACATCTTTTACAAAATTTATTATATAATAAGTAATGATAGAGTTTTACTAAATTTTTCTTTTTTCCAGGTATCCAACCATATGAATTCTGTTTAAAAAGTATAAAAGTTCAATTTAACACAAGACTTGTGTTCGTCGGTATATATTATTGAACCGGGACAAACGAAACTTCTAATAATTGATAACATTGTTCGGCTATTTTATCTGGAAGTACCTGGCAGAATCCTATTGCTGGATTCGCTTATGTATCGACAATTGTTAGCGTCAAAATTTTGGTCATCTGCCACAATGGGATTTAACGAGGTAACTGAGCTTTACCTCATCTTATTGGACAATAATTCAATTCTTGTAAAATAATTTTATTTTACCAATTATAAAATACCTCAATTTTATAAAGACTGGGGCTGAAATCGATACCTGACATTTCATTTGCGAAAAGATTGATTTAATGATTTGCCTAAGTTTAATTTTTAAATTTGATAACCATGAGAAATTTGACACTGCACAAAGAATAATTAAAAGTTGACACGACCTTATGTCATCAATTAACCTTGACACTACATAAAAAATCAGCTAAATTTGACATTACATTTTCAGAAATTTAGTGTAAACTTAAATTGATCCAAAATTATCTGTTGTTTGTTTAAAAATATTATTTATTATTGATTATTATTGACAGTATTAATCTATTATCAGGATGAAATGCGTCTCAAAAATTATCTGAACATTCATCATATCATCTTGCACTAATAGAAATAATGCTCGCAATATTCTGTAATCTTTTTGGTAAGAAACATAAACATTTATAATTTCTCTTTACCTATCAATTATAAAACTTTTCTTAAAGTGTAAGTCTATGAGACTTATTTTGTAATAAATAAATTAACTTTCTATAAAAATCTCATATTAGGTTGTAAAGAAATAAATGACGCGTTTCAACATTCAATTTCAAATGGGCAAATCACAGATTAAACAAAATACCAACGTTGAGCACTACGTTCACTAGTGGTACATTCACAAAATATGCGATTCAGATTTCGATCGGTTTGTGCAGCATTACCACCCATTTTGTATATATAAAGAAACACTACTCTAATTTTGATTTTAAATTCCTAAAAAAATTAATTTTTCTTTATTAAAAATTTTTGTTGATTTCCGATCTTAAAAATTTCGTTGTAAGATAGAAAAAAAATTGTGTTTAATAAAACAAAATTTCATTTAACAATTCATAATACAAAAATGAAGTCATAAAACCACCATTAATTTCTTTACAACCTGTTTTTTTCTCTTCAACTAAACAGTTTGAAGAATTATGAGAAACTTTAACATTAACATTAAACATTCTTTCAAATAGTTTCTTTTAGTGTTTCTTTTTGCAATATAGAAAGTTAATACTAGAAGATCAATATGTTATAGACTATATCAATTTACACAGATGGTAATCTTTTTTTCGATTCTAGGCTGGTTCTCGAAAGATCACATTGATGTATTCTTGGTTCTCTCCATTTGAGATTATTAAATCTGGTTGTATTGTAAAGAGTAAATTGTAACACTGGTTATACATAATCATTGATCTAATAAAGTGGTTTCCGTTTTTAATTCATTGTTTACATATTGAAAATATTCATTTTACTAACGCTGATCTTCTTTTATTCAATTACAAAAAAATTATTAATCAACCTTTAAATGGTCAATTTCAACTAACTATCTATACTTTAAGTGATAGCCCCGTTATTTAACTGACATAATCATAAAATTCGACATTAAATTATTACAAATTATTTGAATAAATCTAAATTAATGAATTTTTTTAAAATAGGTAGACATTTGAAGGAGGAGTTATAAAATATGAAACTCTCACTGCAAAATTATTTTTCAACGTTAATTTCTGTTTCTAATGTTGATGATGTGAATAATTGATGTGTGAATAATTGATGATGTGTGATATCGGCATACCACATACCGTGAAATTGAAACATCTGTTGGCATTGACATGAAAGCAATCGAAACTATTTTACACGACCATTTTAAAGTAATTTTCCAGCATCTGAAAATTATTCAGTTAAAGAGTGATAAAATTACTCAAGAAATTTAACAGACATCGTTTAAATTAAATTGAAAACATTGTCACCTGTGATGAAAAGCGGATTTATTTGGCTGCGTCCGTAATTATTACAATCAGTTTTATATTGAAGAGATTTAATGTTACATCTATATAATTCAAAATAAGCCCATTGTCAATTGAAACATTATCCACTTCAATTATGTTTAATACAAATATATTATTAGGATTTGTTATGGTACCAGCTAATATATTTAGTTATTTATTACATCTAATGTCACTTTCGTCGATTTCGAAAAATATCTTTTTATCCTTAAAATAATTAAGTAATTCTGACATATTCGTTTTTCAATCTTTGTAAGATCTATAATCTTGCCTTTGTTTTGAGATATTTTAATTATTTCAGGATTGTTTAACTTGTACAAGAGAATATTGGTAGATGTTAATGCTTTAACGACCACCTCAACACACTGATCTTAAACTCCTGTTATAAAGCTTTGCTCGACCTTTTTAATCATTTTTGTTTCAATTTTTTCAATACGCAGACTATGTTTCTTACTTTAAAAAGATGTCAAAAATCAATTTATAAATAATGTTTAATATCTCTTACATTTCCGATGAGCAACCACATAATATTTCTTATCATGCTTAACAAAAGTATCACAAATTTTACAATATAACTGGTCTTGAGAATGATACACAAATTCATCATTACACATCTTTACATACGATTTAATTAATTCTTAATCACCTTTTATAGTTTTCGGCATTATATAGAATTTCAAAAATTGCATACAACATAATTATTAAAAATTTTTAAACTCCTCTAAAACTTGCCCTAGTTATAACCTTTTTTCATCAAAAAGAAATAAATTGGTGTGCCCTTTTTGTGCCCTGAATCAACAGCCACAAAATTGAAGGTTTTGTATCTGAAATGTGAACTCTAGAATGAAGAAAATGCTTTGATAATTGGTTCGATAGTAGAGCTTTCAGGCTTAAAAGGCGATTATTTGGTGAAATTATTTTTTGTTTGGTTTGTGTTTTTAACTAATAGTTTTTTACAAACTTTATTGCAGCCTACGTATGATACTCATAAACAAATGTTTGTTACAATGACAATACTTATTGTTTCAGATGCAGTTATAAAGTTTTCTTTTTTTTAAACATTTACTAAAAATTAAACGTATTAAATATTATTTTTTATAAAGTCAATAAAGTGAATTATAACTATCGAATCTTTAACAAACTTTCAATTTCATTTATATTATTTATATTTCTTAGATCAATAAATATTATTTTCTCAAGGTTAAACCATCTATTCTTTTTAAAAATATAAATATTTAAATCATATCGAAGTCCCTGAATAAAAAAATCAATATTTTTAATTTAGGATCATCTCAGAAATGAGGGATTTAATAATATGATATTAAAATAATATAACATTAAAAATTATAATTTTAAAATAATATATTAAAATAATATAAAATTAAAATAATATAATATTAATATGATGATAATTAATAATATATTGTATGAACAAATATAAAAATGTTTGGTTAAATCTTCATTTATTCAAATATCATTTTTAAATGTCTTCGGTTATGAAAGGTATTGATTTTCCTTTTCAAATAATTTAAATCATAAATAGTTTGATTTGTTAATTGTTCATTTTGTTGACCAAACATATTCGCTTATACGTTTGGAAAGGTAATTAAATGTAATTAAAATTTACAGAAAGATGTCAAACATGAAGAAAATTAAGAATTATATTTATTTTAAAAATAAATTTATTTATAAAAAATAAATCTTAACTTTAAATAAATCCTTTCTTTTTATCTAACAAAATTTATATGTTTTCATTTAATTTTATTTTCAAAAATAACTCTGAAACATTGATTTATTTCTTTAAAGAATTTTTCAAAATAAAAGTTTAAAAATAGGAAAAAATTATAAAAAGATATTATGAAAGTGAAAAAAATAATAAAAATATAATATTATTAGTAAGAATAAAATAATGATAAAATAATAATAATAATAATAATAATAATAATAATAATAATAATAATAATAATAATAATAATAATAATTGACGTGCTCAGATTAAGATACTTTTAATTTTATAATAAAATTGTGACATAATTTGAGAAATAAAACTAGATAAATCATTATATTTAATTGAATTATTTTCGTTTCATTAATTAATAAAAATTAATTATTAAAATCAATTTTTATTACCATTACTAAATATTATATATAAATTTGATTTATAATTATAACCAAAGATAATTTTTTATTCAGAAATTAAGTTAAATAATTATTTTCCTTTCATTAATATCGTTTCATATCCTTAATTCAATTATTGAAATATAAACGCTATTATTTTTTTAAAAAAATATTTTAATATTTATTCTTACAATAGAAATTAAAAATATAAATTATTTTAAAATTTATAACGAAAAACAGTAACATAAAATAAAATGAATTTTCATATTCTACATGACATATCAGGCAAATTATAATTATCAAAAGTCAAAATTATCTTATCTTATAATTCTGGATCATATTTGGTAATTATTGTTTTATTAAACTTTATATCATATTAAAGAAAATCATAAAATTTTTAATAATACATTATGTATTTGAGTACGTTATTTTTTATTTTAAATTATGCAATATTTTGCAGTTTTCGTTCTTTGAAATTATTTTTATATAACAGTTACTCTTTTTTTCGTATTATCAAAAATATTATTTAAAATATATCTTTTATGAAAACATTAAAAATTATTTGCAACTAAGAAAATTGTGTATTAAAAAAACTTTGACAAACTAAGAATTTAATCAATTAAAATATAACCACTTTTATACATGTAACATAAATAATCAATAAAAATATAATCAATTATATATAATATAAATAAATAATTAAAATATAAATATATTTCTTATTTTGATTTCTTCAAAAAAATATTATCAAAATTAAAATTTTCAATACTGTACATTTATTATTTTAATCAATTTATTGATTAATAATAATTTAAATATAAAAATAAGTTGAATATCAAATTTCTGTTGATTTTAATTATTGAATATTACCTTCGAATTATTTTTCAAGAAATATTTATATGGTTTAAAAAATATAATATAATATAACTATATTTTAAAAATTTTAAAATTACATTTTAAACTAAATTTATAAAGTTTTATTTGATTTTTAAGATATATGTAATATTAATGAACACAACCAATAAAGATTCTGGAGTCAGGTTTTCGGGGATTGGTTAATATGTTTAGTAAAAGATGGAAAATCAAATCCATATGTTTAGTCAATATTAATGGATATTATTTTAGTATATAGCGAAATAGTATCGAGCGGCACGAGAGGCTTTAAAACAATTATTTAAAATTTAACTCAAATTATAAACTACATAAATTTAAAAACAATTAAGATTATTATTTGCGTAAATTTTTAAATGTATATATCGATGTTTGTAATAATTTTGCTTTAATTTAAATAAATTATAACAAAAATTACACTTTAAAAAACATGGGACAATACATAATTAGATTTTTAAGCTTAGAAAATTGAACTCTAAATGTTGACTACCATGAAACCTTCATTAAGGTGTAACTGCATGTACTCTAATTTAATACTATACCTTTGCCTTCGAGATAGGTGAGAAATTGCCGAAGAAATTTTCTCTTAATTCCGTACTGCAAAAGACAAGTTAAAAGAGAACTTTTCAGACATGGGTATTGAATTTTAAAGTATTTTCTAAAAAACGGAAATTACTTTAAAATCATCGTAAAGGATAAAGAAGTACTCAGAAAGTATAACCATCGATTAGCCAGCGATCGATGTCTACAGGGTACTTAGTTAAATAGGAGCAAACTCTTTGTCTTTTTCTCATTTTCTTTAAAAAACCGAGTCCTGTTTTATGGATAATTTTTTGCTATTTTTTTAAGAAATACAAATTTTAGATCCTTTTTGCATTCCTTAGAGGAATTCTTTTTCGATTTTTTTAAAAAGAAAAATTATTATACTTGGACAGTAACATTTAATTACAAATTCTTCATATCTCATAAGTAATTACTTCTCCCCGAACATCAATACTGGAATTCATATTCTTATATTTACTTTTATATTTTAAGAATTGAAACAATAATTGAGTACACTAAACAGTACTTAAGTCATATCACATGGATTAATATATTGGCGTACCCAATTAATGTTTTAATTAATTAAGGAAATGAATGTACCAAGAAGGTTATCTATGGATATTTAACGATAAAACTGGAAACATTTATTTGACACACCAACCACTTTAGTTTATGAGCATGAATTAAAAATGTTCTTGGACTTTCCTTTCTGCCAATTTGACCATATCTGCTTTTTTCAGTTTTCGAAAGAAATTCACAAATTTAACTGAAAATGGGAGCCTTGGTAACCAAATCATTGTTTTACAGACCTTGTAACTGAACTATAAATTCCTGACTACTGTTGCCATTCAACAGGAAAATATTAATATTCAGCATTTATGATTTAATTAAAGATATTAAATTCCAACTTAAAAGTATACCAGTAAAACTATTACGAAGTCTTTTGGGTGTAGTTTTATAACGAATGAAGAAATTTATGTTTTTATGTTTTAAATTATTTATGATTATTATAATTAATAATCAAACATTATGTTTTTACCTTGACCAAAGCTGAATTTTCAACATCACCTGCCGAAAGGTTGATAAAAGTCATAACATTCCTTTATTTATATTTGGTAAGATTTATCCAAATATTCACTATATTGATAACTTGAGCATTTGATTCGAATTTTCTACCTATAATCCAGTTTTTTGTTATTACACTGAATAATTCTATTGTTACTGGGGGTAATAACTCAAATCATAGACAATCCATTTCTCCTCTTTTTATTCTTTTTTTTTTAATGTCGCAGATGTCTTTAAAAATCATTGATGCTTTACCATCTTTTTTCTTAATTCTTTCAAAATTAAACTGATCTCCAGGGATTTGTAACATTATTAGCCAATTTTTACTGAAAATAATAAATAACTAATCTATCAATCAAAAATTAACAACTTATTTCATTTTTGCTAAAATTAAGACATCTTACAACATTTTTGAAACTTATAGCTTGAATATTTTATTTTAGGTCTTGATTTTCAGCTTCAAGAATAATTTATCTTTAATTATCAAATGACTTAAGGCAACGAACACGATGAGGTAATTCGAACTTTGAAAAAGGGTCACTCGATGTTTTATTGATATCATTTAAAACTTTTGGTTTATAAAGAAAATATAACATAATAGACTTTTGTCTCGTGTTAAGTGATTTTATTGCTTTTATTTGGTTAAATTTTGAACCCCTTAATTAAAATATTCTACAGCAAATAAAATTAAAGTATTTAATATGTTAGTTAGCTGCATTAAATCTTGTTTGTTTTAATAAACTAATTTATTAAATATTTCAGCAATAATTTGAATCAGTTAAGTAGATTGATATTTCAATGTTAAACTAATGGTATATATTATAAGTTGAACAAAAACGAAAACAGATCTTTTTAATTGGACTAGTTTTATTAAAAAAGGATATTTGCGGAAGGAGTTACTTATTTGTTTTCATTTGAAAAGAAGTGTTTCAGAACGTTAAAGGATGCTTTCATTTGTTTATAGCAATCATGAGATGTCTGAAACATGATGTGGAGATTGGTTTCTTTCAATTCACAATTGGTGACTTTGTAGACAAATAGAAAGCCTGGAAATGGTTGCCTAATCAATTGAAAAAAACAAATATCGCAAAACGATTAGACATTTATCAGAATATGTACAGTAGGTAAAGAAAACGTTCTTTTTACATCTCACTATTACTTGTGAAGAAAACCCGAAAGGAAAAAATCATGTGTGAAGCCTGGTCAATCCGGAAAATCCACACCAAAACGATTTGTATGGATATACATCAATGTTATTAAATTTTGTTGAATGAAAGGGATATAATTTACTTAGAGCTACTGAAAAAAGTGAAAGGGTTGATGGTTGGCGTTACCAAAATGAATTAATACAATTGAGGCAAGCGTGCACGAAATTCAATCAGATTATTTCAATAGATATGAGATGGTGTTGTTACAGCTAAATCACACAATTCAATTTCAGGCGAGAATATTATAGTAGAACTTTAACTCATCCGCCATTCACACTAACCACCTTTTCTTTCAATGCAGAATGGGGTTTCTAAATAGCACTTAAGTAATCATTATGGTGTCGATAAACAGCTTGACTGTAGGGTGAATTCAAAGAAAATCTTTTTATCGTGGAATTCATTGGTTGACACAAAGATGAGACAGTGTTGTCGACAATGATCGACGCTATTTTGAATGAAATGTGATGTGATAAAAAATGTATATCGTTTTTATTTAAAATTCTTCTTTTCATTAAAAAACAGTGAGACTTCATGCAACTACCTAATAGAACATATTTACCTAAATTATTTACTTATTTTATTTTTCAAGTTATCTTTTTATTAAATTAGTTTGACCTAGTTTATTATTAATATTTATAAATTATAATTCCCATCATTGAACATGTGAGCAAATTTCTTTATTAGAAAAGTTCCATTTAATTTACTTTAACTTTTTGCCAAGGCAATAGAAGATAAAATGTTATACTTATTCTATTTCAGGAAGCCTCAATAAATCTTTCTCATTTACAAAGAAAACTTAAGAAAAATAATTATATTTTAGCAATTTATTTTGGTTACCACAATTTAGTAATGTAAAAAGATATATTTATAAAATCTACTGGTCTTGATTCTTCATCACAATTTTGATATTGATTAATTTTTCTAAAAAAGTTCTATGAGTTCCTGCTGTCAGGATCAACACAAACAGAAGTACATCAAAATCCTGCCGATGGCTGACAACTGCCTCCAAAGATGTATTGAATTCACAGGAAAGTATTTTGAATAAATGTATTTAAACTTATTTTCATATTCCACTTTCTCTCACATCGGTCAATTTTCACAAGTCACTCGCCAGATAAATAAAAAATCAATTCAATATTTAATATGAGAACGTAAAAAAGCCTTGCTTTTCAGAATGAAGCAATGATGGTCAACAACTCGACTGACTTATCAGAGATTTGCTAGTTAAATTAATTCGACGTTCAGATAGAATCAACTGAGAGCGATAAAAATGGAAAAATTGTATAAATCATAGAGACAAAACGAATATAGGAACATTAACAAACATCATAAACAAATACAATATAATATTTAGGTCTTTTAGTTTAATAAATGAAAGCTGTAATGTCAGGGTTTTGCTTACATTCAAGGGTGGAATTGGTCACCATAAATAAGTAATATTTTCGATAATAATATTTATTAAACTGGGAGATATTTTCTATAAATAAACGAACTTTTTCAGGTAAAGGAAATTAAATTTCGTACCTCATCCTATTTCAATCCCGTTACATGTAAAGCGAAATGAAGATTTTTTAGAATGATAAATTGATCTATTCTTAGTCTATACAAATTACGTTATTTGATACCAAATAGTATCAGTACTCGGATATCGAACATCATTTCTTTTAATAGAAGAGCATATTTCATATTTCTTTCGCATCGCCTTTAGAAGAATGGAAAATAATTTTTATATTAAAAATAATTCCTATAATATTTAATACAATAATAATATTATTATTATAATAATTTTAAAGATATTTTGATAAAATAATTTTTGAAGTTTAAGTTTTATATGAAATTAAAGCTTTATTTGAAAATTTTAAAAATAAAAATTCAAAAAGTTTAGTAAACGTTTACCATGTGTTAAAAGATTTTTAAAAATAATACTAAATATAATAATTAATTAAATAAATATTAATTAATCAAATATTTAAAAATCATTAAAAACTCATTAATTAACATGTTCATAATAAAATTTGTTTTAATATCAAAAATCAAAAGGCGAATTCGACAACAATCAAAGAAACTGTTATATAAATAAAAGTTGTAAAGGCTTCTGATGATATCGCCATCACTAATATTAATAGTAATAATAATAATAATAATAATAATAATAATAATACATTCGGAGGAAATAAAATTCGATATACACCCCCGTGCAAAAGTCTGAGTACACCTATAAAAATCATATGATTTAGTAAAAAATGAATCTGGAATAAAC
>JBBMKC010203224.1:0-13814 GCA_037834085.1 Bipalium vagum
ATTGTGATGATTATGGAACAAAAAATTCATAATAACTATCAAATGAATGCTGGTATCAGTTTTCAAGGCAGTGGGATAATTTTGGCACATAGGAGATAGAGGCAAGTCCCATTATGATAAGATGAGGCAAGTTTGAATAACACCGGTTAATTTTAGAGTCCATTAAGGAGAAGAAATGTTATAAGTCTTAGGATCATTCCAATGCTTAGAAATGTAAAATTATGGGAGCCTGAATGCAATTCAAATCGTGTGATAAAGTTCGTACTTTAAGTGGTAAAACTTCAAATATCTTTAAATGAGGCTGGTGGAACGTTCACAGTTGTATTAATATTGCAGACCAAATACGGGTTGCGTTGGAATAGAGACGTCAACCTTGTCTTATTTTTTAATATTTATAAACATAATGAATAAAATTTTCAGAGGCGCTGACATTGAGAGCAGAGACATCGACTCGTGTACCCCACTATTGGTTGCATCCTCCTATGGTCATTTTGAAACGATTAAGGTTTTGATAAAATATCACTGCAATATGAAAGTTACGGAGAAAAGCAACAAGAACTCCTTATACCTGGCTGTGGAGCGTGGCTTTTCCGACGCTGTCAAGGTTATTGATTAAATATTTTTGGAGCATATTAATTTTCATAGCTAAAATTAATTGGGATAAAATTGTTTATTGCGAGGGATTTCTTCAATTAGGCATACTTAATTGCCACTTTATTTAGTGTCATTTGTTATGTTATTTGTTATTTGTTAAATATATTTTTATGCAATTATGTGATATCGAGGATATAAAACTCAATAAATAATAACAGGTTCAAGTAAGTATTTAAACAGTCTTAATCTCTCGAATGTAGCATCGTACCACTGACCTTTCAATCAAGCACATTCACCAGTGATCCGAATCTTTGGTTCCTATCGTATCTGATATGAAAGATTTAACCAACCAATCCTAATATGTTCCAATAAGCACTAAGCAATTTCTAAGGTGTACGTATAACAGGCTTTGAACGACTTTCGACTCCGTATAAAAGTTGGTTTAAGAAGTTGAAAATAAGAAAATAAATTATTTTGTCTCTTTGTTTTGTTAAAACAAGATTCTCACAAAGATCCCACAATTTGTTTCGCCTTTTTTACCAGTAATACTTTTATTTGAAATAGAACATCAAATTTCAATAGCAAGCCGTCGGTGAGATATGGAAAGGTCGTGTGACATGAAATGTTCTAAAATGACTGACTGAGGTCACTTGGAGATCAAAATTTTCTTACTGTCTTTCATCCATTGACGACCCATCAATATTTGATCCGCTGCTTCTGTTGATCTTGATGTTTAGGGTTCAGTGTACATTCTTCAACTCTTTCTCGGAGAAAATCGACAGCCTACTGTTATTGCAAGTTCTTTTTATAAAAAAATATTATTTGCAAAATCTATTTCTCTAATTTAAATTTTTTGATAAAATTAAACTTGGATCAATTTTATTATTGTTTTATTCAACCGTAACCATAGTTATTATAATATTTTCGAGGTTTTGAATTAATACATTTAAACAATCTTTTAAGATATTATGTTGTGTCATTTGAAATGTCCGATTACAAGATAAATAGAAAACAATGAAACCCTCATAAGAAGCTTTTTTATTCAATTGAAATTGTGCCAACAGGTTACCGAATTATGAATAACATTTATGGAAAAATCTGGTTTTCTAGATGAGATGAAGTCGGGGGTACCTATTTCGACACCCTTCCAATCTGAAAAAAATTTCTTGATAAGAAAATTATGGAGGTGTTTGTTGAAAAGGTAATAGAGCAGGATTACTTCTTTCCTGTTGACCATTGTTAGCCGTTGACACTGATTCTAATTTAATATCCATAAATCAAGACGCTTTTCAAAATTTATATTTTTTATTAAAAATCAATTATATAAAAAAATCGTTTTTTAAAATAATTACATTATTTTCTTAACCAACAAATTAATATTTGGCTCACAACCTCTGGAGACTTAATGGTTTTTTGATGATGCATTATTTCTAGATCGAATCATTAATTACCTGGTGTCATAGTCTCGCCACGCTCTACCAGTGAAAGTGTATGACATCAACCATATTAATCAGACAATGCAACGTAAAATCGTTTTGGTAACTCATACCCAAATATCACAAAAATGCCATTAAATTTTCAAGGATCTTCGATACGTAATTCTACTATATCTTGGTTATTTATTAAACTATATTTGTTCTGACTGTCGGCTCTTTCAGTCGATGGCACACGCATGTACTAAGCAGAACTTTAACGCCATTCCTGATATTTTCTAAGAATTTATTGGATTATTTAAACAAAGATAAAAAGACCAAATTTTAATAATTTGAGGATTTCAAAATATAATATGATTTATTTCTGATGATTTACGACGCAAGAGTATAAATAATGACAAAAATACCTGTTGAACTCATCGGACATTTCATGTGACGCAACCCCATATATGTACCTGAGACTGTCAAATAATAACCACTCCTTCGATGAAGAGAATGCGAGCGTTTGTTATTTTACAAACTATTATGATTACTATTAATAAAAATGACATTTACTGAATTTTATCATTCTCTCTTTCCCGGAAACCTGCACATTGTGGACATGTTTGACATTTTGAACTGTCTTTGTAACATAAAGGGTACATAAAATGAGAGGATGTTTCGATAATTTTTGGTGAATTTGACATTCAACAAAATCCTTCTACAACTGCAATCCAGCTTAAGTATTTTCCATATTTATTTTAATATGTTGGCATCCGTCCTCTCACATTTCCCACCCGATATTATCTGATTTTGATTGGTTGAAATTCATTAAAATCAAAATTTTCAAATGCCATGCTATTTTTGGAAATCTAATATTTCTTGACACTTTTCTCCGTAGAAATTTTTGTTTTCATGACCGTTAGGTTTTTCATGTTAAAATCAAGTCAAAATATTTTATATTATTATTCCAGTCCGTCGGTTTGATTGAAGATCTTCCTTTGACTGACTTTGTGAAATAAGCTGAAAATTGGTTGGGAGTGTAGCTCAGCCGTCAGAGCAGTCCATGCGCATGTGAAAGGCCTTGGTATCTCAATTTGATTTTCAACTAACGGCTCTTAAAAATACCGGAATGGTTCTGAGGACATGTTCAATGATATCTACACTTTGTCTAAATTTTGTATTCAATAAAACGATCCATTTTATGTAAAGTTTATTGATTATTTTCTTCGTCCCTGAATTTAGTCATGTTTAGTGTTCATTTCTTCTTCTTCATATTGTTCTTCTTCATAGTAAAACCTTGAATGCATTTACGGCATTTATACCGAAAATCAACTTTTTAACTAATTGCTAAAGAGACCCTTAAAGGAAGATTGTTTTTCAGACAATTCTTAATGACGAAAGTGGCAGAAAGCTCTTACATATTCCGGACTTTCAGGGCAATTACCCTCTGCACATTGCCTGTCGAAGTGGTTACGAAAAGATTGTCAAAGTAATTTAGTTGTGAAATTTTTGTTTAAATTAACAATTTTTTTTATAGATTTTACTTGATGCTGGTGCGATTGGCGATGTGAAAAATGAGGAAGAAAGAACCCCTATGCATCTGGCCGCAAAGTTTGGCAGAACGTCGTAAGATTGGGAAATTGTTTTTTTAATTTTTTATTGAAGGCAGTTCCCCTTGGGCGTCCGAGACAAATTTTACATAATGAAAAAACAAATTTAATTCAACATTTTCGTTGTAGTATCGTTAAAATCCTTGTTGAAGTTTCCAAGAGAACACTGATAAATGATGAGGACGGTGACTCCAATACGCCTCTCCATCTGGCAGCAAGATATGGCTATCCTAAGGTTATACAGATTTTATTGAATTATGGAGCAGACAAAAATGCCAGGAACTGTAACAAATATTCTGCTTTGGATTTTGCGGCCGCTGAAGGTAACTTCAAAGCTGCACAGGTTCTACTTCAAAATGGCGCCCAAGTCAATTCAATGGACAAAGCCAAGGTGAATGATATAATTTTCTCGTTTTCTTACTATTTTTGACCCCCTAAGCCGTTCTAGAAAGTTGTTTTATTTTTAGAAGTGCAAGTTTAATTTTGTGACCTTAAAACGTAAATGTTTCATTTGGACGCTCATCTTTAAAACTAAATAAGACCGAATCTCAAATTTTACTTTAATTTCGACAAAAAGAAATATTTTACCGGGACATTGCAAACCACACACTTCTGTTCGAACCTTCATAAAATGAATGGCTTTGAATGGGATCTCCTAATGCACCTGCTTATTCTCCAGAGATGGCACCTTTCTATTGTTATTTTATTCGATCTCTGAAGAACTCTTAAGAGAACACAGTTCGAGTCTTTTGAAACTCATAAAGTTACCAATGTTTCAGTTTTGACTAAATTTCGAAAATTCTACGAGAATGGAAATTCGATGCTACCTCAAAGATGAGAAATCTTTTGGAAAACATGACCAATCCCTAACTAATTAATGTTTTGAATACAACATTATTTTTCATTGGATTTTTAATCACTCGGCAAACTATTGATTAAGCAACAATATAAATTTGGAACTTTTGTTTCTGGGAAAAATCGGGAAAAAATTGAAATATTAAAAGTTCTCTAATATTGGATTGAGAAGAAAGTAAGAAAGACATTTAGCTTCAATTTAATGTATTGGAAATAAAGTGATCATTGTTTAAATAATATCAACAAATAATCGATTGATTCAAATTCCAATGAGTAAATTAATTTCATAGATTTCTTTGTTTCGTTTTTATTTGTCAGCTGTATTATGGAAGATAGCGTTTGAGGTACATTTTACTTTTTCGCTATCAGAAAGAAAAAATCATCACTAGTTACAAAAAATATGTCAAGTGTAAGGTGAAGATGTAAATAAAGAAGATCTAAATAAAGACGAAATCAAAGATTTAATCAATGGGGATGATCACAAAACAACGTGTGAACCTACAAAGCTCGGATTTTCACATGTTATCATCAAAAACCATATTAAGCATATGGGTTAGATGTAAAACTGGATTTATGACTCTTTACCAACTTAATGAAAGTGACATTAGATAACGTTTTGAAATATACGATTTGCTAATCAATAGGAACAAAAATAACTTATTACAGAAAAAATTGGTAACGACCGATGAAAATAGATTTGATACAATTATCTAAATTGAAAAAGATCATGTTGCTAGTCAGATGAAATAGCGCAGACGTCGTCTACAGCTGATAATCATTAAAAGAAAGTAATGTCGTGTTTGATGGGATTCGAAATTTGATCAAGCAGGCGAAGGATTAATTCTGATATTTCCATTGATCGATTGACATTATTGAGCGTGGAAACTTAATATTATTGAGTGCTCACTTTCATTACTATTTAGTAGTTTTTTGTGTTTCGATTTTATTATCAATAGTATGAGGCGTTTTAAATATGCGTAATTTATCAATATTATTTAAACAAAACACAAGAAAATTTGAAAATTGAAAATGTCTTGGCCAGCGCAAATTGGTTCATTGTTTCAATATCGATCGCACATGTATTTGGTCACACCAAAAGTGATTTATCTTTTTAAGATATCATCAAAAATGAAAAGATAGAAAAAATGTACGTTAAAATATTTCTTTTCCCGCCTCACCAGGAATGTGCTGCATTCCAAAAAAATTGTGAATTTCAAAACCATGTGACATTAAATGTTTTCCAATTTCTTTTCATAAGAAAAGAAAAGAATTGGAAAAAGGACGAATGATAAACTATACTCAAATATATTGTAATTGTACGCTTTATTCCTTTCAAATGTGGAAATGTCATATTGGCAGACCACAAGGCTGACACCTGACACCATGGTCTTCTTTGGATACAATTTCAGATTTGCCAACTGATATTCAGTGTCACCAATTGGTTCCAATCATTGTTATGACAATCCATTTCTCATCACAAGTCCTAATGTAATAAAGAAATGTGTCGTTATGCAGCAAAATCGCAGGGTATATTCCATAGTGACAAAGTTTCTGAGAATCGCTCAATTCATGAGGCATCCATTTACCAAGCTTTAAATTTTTCAAAATTGATAGAGATGGCGTTGAATTGTTTGGTGACGGACTCTTGGCTTTTTTCGAAGATCCCGGTCCGTTGTACGTGGATTTGCCTTAACCAAGACCTTTCATTCACCTGCCGAGGAAATGCAAGATCTGCATTACTTTCGAGACTCTGATTTTCACTCAAAACTTTTTAAAGCCAGTTTTGCACGGTTTGCATTTTTGCTGCACCCTTGCCGAATGCTTCATTGATTTTTAGGAGTGTTCTCCACAGCATTATTACCTATTACAACGCAATTGGCTGTAATTGCCACTCTCTATCATGACTTCTAAAAATAATACCAATAGGAAATTAGTGATAGTAGTAAAGTAAAACAGTGCCATATAAATTAACGCGTTCAAACAAGCCTTTTGTTTATGTTTTATGTTTTAATGGAAAATTATTTACGGTAAAGGAGAGCGTTAAAAATACACTATTTCAGTTTTCTGGTTCGGAAAATAAAGAGTTTTGTTCAAGGGTGGTTGCTTTGGTACCTGAAAGATGATTTTGGGTCTCGAATAACCATGGCAATTACTTTGATGAGAAAAAAGAATTTGTACTGGATTTCTGAGAAACATTTCCATATAAAAGACGACATTGCTCTCTTGCCTACGTAATATATTTAAAATGAGTGCCCAATTGCATCGTGATTTATGTCAGGACGTTCGGTTATTCTATCTCAAGTCATCAATAATAATCCTTTGTTGATCTGTCATGGAATCACTCAATTTGGAAACTGCTTTACACCCTTTATCTAGGATTATCGGATCATTTTCATTTCCCATTTGATTCGTTCTCCTCATTCATCAATTCCTTGTTATTTTCAATAAAAACTTTGATGAAATAATAAATAATGTACATAATCAGTCGAGTCTCAGCTGCACTGTCGTAACCGTGTCAAATATAGAATGAAAAATAAATTTTCTTTTCTGTTCAGGTGACACCGTTGTATTTGGCTTGCAAAAACGGACATGATAACTTAGTATCATTATTACTGCGTTACAACGCAGATATATCTACCAGGGTAGTTGGAGACATCAATGATCCAGTAACCGGATGCAATGCTCTCGACGCAGCAATCGATAATGGGCATCGGTATGACTTTTTGATTGATACTAGAACATTTTTCTGAGCTCCTAAAAATATTTTAATTCTTAGAGCTTTTGTTTTAGAGAGAGAGAGAGAGAACGACTGAAAGGGTTAACAAAAGTTAACTTTTAATCGTCATTCTCTGATTCAATCTTTCAATGGTGACAGTTGGGTTCAGGTAAATAAGGTTCTTCGCATGGCCTTAAAATACATCCTTATGACAAACTATTATTAATAATTCAATTGATCAGAAAATGGAGAATTGATAAAAATAAATATTAAAGAGGTACCACTTGTTGAAAATATGAATTCTTAAACCATCTGTTTCTTTTATTATAGAGACCAATCTAAAATTAGTCAGTTTCTCATATTTCATATCCGAATATGTGTTGGTTGTTGGGAAAATTTTTGACGTCGATTACTTCAAGTGATATCCGCGTTTTAAAACTGATATAATCTTCAAAGTAGACATTGATTTATTATGAATCATCTGAATAAATATTAACCAATGAGTTTGGTTTAAATAGGTAAACATTCAAAATATCCGTTATCAATAAAATATAAACTTTCACCGGAAAATTATCGCTTGATGATCTACTATTATTTTACACGTAACTTTATCGATTTCATTTAGCCTTTCGGAATGAAGCGCTATCAAAGAGCTGCTTGATACTCAGAATTCCTGTATGAACGTACAACTCTTGAGGACGAATAATTTCTAATTTTAATGTTCCACTGTAGCCATTTAAGAATTGCGTAGAACATTTGTGTTTTTACACTTGAAATATGTGTCATTACAACGTTATTGTATTTTCTTTAATATCCAAATCTGCTTTATACTTATTAAATCAAACCGATATTGTGCAACTAAAGGTAAAGAGACTCAGAATCTTAAAAATATGTTGATGCAATGCTGTTTTTATGAGACTATTTCTCCACGAGACGTCATGCAAACATGTACCCTTTGCTTAAATCTAATTCAGTAAAAAGTACCTGTCTTCTTCTATTTTGATAGTCTTAACTCCAAAGCTCGCCGATCAAACTGGTCAATTTCAGTCTGATTTGATAAGCCCAAGTAGAGATATTAGCCCTCTGAATTGTCAGTTTGACTTTTCATAATATTCTATCCTCTTTGAGTCCTATAAAGCTTCCACAATTTTATGAATTATCTGAAAATATTCTACTCTGTACCTACTGTGCATGTTACGTTTTAAAAATTATTTGCTACCTTTATAATTAGGCATTGTGCTCTGGCTATTCTAAAAACTGACAAGTGGGAGACTGCCTTGCGAAATCAAACTCGGTCTTTGAAAGGGTATGTAGACACGCCGATGAGAAAATTGATTAGAAAGATGCCCGGTAATATGAAAAGTTTTTAACTCATTTTATTATTAACCCTATGAAGATGTCGCAGAAGAAGTATTCAGGAAATGTAAAGTCTCAAATGACAAGCACCCAGATCACGTCGACTATGCAGTAACATATAATTTTGAATTTCTTGAGGATTCCTATGCTTCGTGGGGTATCGATGAATATGTTGAAAAGAGGAAGGAGAAGAAAGATGTTGAGAATGATGACGAGTCTGAGAACGCCAGTATTAGTTTTGATTCAGTGAAGCCCAATACGTATGACGAGAACGAAAGGTTAACGAAAACAGCGAAACTCTATTGCTCTGACAAGAAAATGGTTATGAACAATCATCCGTTAATGGTCATGGTAAGATTTCATGGGCGTATCTCTGATTATAAAACAAAGTCTCATGACGCAAATAAATGAAGCTCAATAACATTGAAAATTTTAAAAATATGAAAAGGGTTAGCTGTGATTCAATAAGCAAAAATCGATCAAAGTAAACGTGATAATGTGCATTTCGAAGTGATCAGGTTCCTGTCGCGAGCTGAATAAATGATTATTATATTATTATATTATTAAAATATTATCTCTAAGAAATTTACTAAGAGTTTCCAATTTTACATACATGGACAAGAATGAGGCAATTTTCGCCGAAAAAATTTCAAACTGTTTATCACCGTTGGAATATTGGTAAAACTTTGCTCTGACTGTTTTTCTAGTTTTTTAATTTGATAAAAGTTATATATAAAAAATTAAGCTGAGTTTAATGGTGCCAAAATTTTGTGCGGATAATGTTACTATTACTGAAATGGAAGTAATCACAAAATGCACAAAAATAATACAAGAATTACATGTAATGTCGAGGAGTCTTGTATACCTGTGATCGCGAATTTGAGAAAGAGGGCAGTTGTTGTAATGTTGTTCGGAAGGTAAATTTGTTGTCCTTTATCATTGAAAATCGTATTTTATGTCTACAGAGTGAGCGAGATAAATTGGTAATGATTTTGTACCATGTTTTATAAAGCTGCTGTTATCTTTTAAATTTTTTTATTGATTAAAGTTAATGATCTATTTTTTAAATATAAAGTTAATTCAATAAAAATTAACCAAGTAAGTCAAAGGAATGTGATATCAAAAAACTCGAGAGGGCATGCTTCAGATTTCGTAGTCGTATCCAATCTGTAATCTCAGTAAATGGAACTTTTTTGAACAATGGAATGTTTAGGACTGTGTTCTGTATTCAAAATGAAACTTTGATTTTTTTAAAACAAAACATTTTTTATGTTATTTTTCAAAGATCTGTCGATATATCTCGCGTCCGTACACCACTTTTATTTAACATTTTTCGGCGGTTTAATAAACTTTTCTTCACATTTCAACTTTTAGAAAGGTTTTGCAGTTCTGAATTTTTTCTTTTATTGATTCCACGTCAAACTTAGTATTTTCTTATCAAATACACCGCTACTAAGGTACTTAGTTAACTTGAAAAGTATCAGTGAAGAAGTTCGGAAATAAAATTGAGCAGCGTTTGCTCACCGTGTTCACATATCATCGCTGTCTTTAATTTACAATGTAATGTTTTGCTGTGAGCTACTTTATTTGAAGAGCTGAGAAAGAAAGATTTCTTCAAATAATTCAGTAAAAAAGAGTGCTCTCTTTCCAAAGCATCCAAACTCAATGTATCTTCAACATGAAAAGTCACAGTATTCTGTGATCCGTACAACTTCAAATATTGGCAAAAATTTGAAAATGCTTTTTTTCCCATTATTTTCTCAACTTTGTTTTAAGGTTCGGAAACGTCGGGAAGACCTGTTGGACCACAATATCGTTGCTCATTTATTGCAAATGAAATGGACTACTTTTGGTATGGTCGTCTATTATTCCAATCTAGCGATATATCTTTTCTATCTGCTGTCCTTGCTTACATACATGATAGAAACGGAGCCCCCCTTTAAGTATTACTTAAGGAAGTAGGCTCGTTAAACTTATTCTATGTATATAAGGATATGTACTTTTTCAGTAAAGCAGTCGGCTTAAATGTTTCTACCTGTGATAAGGTCAAAGAACTTTTCGTGAACGAAAGAATAAAGCACAGTTCGATCATTTGTAAATATTTTGTCATGGTGCTGACAATCATGGGGTTACTAAAAGAGGTTAACCTTTTACTTAAGATTTTTCTAAAAAATTATAATGTTTGAGACAGGTCATTCAATTATTTATAAACGGAGCTCATTACTTCAGTGCCGAGAACCTCTTGGAATGGATCATGTATATTTTATCCTTCGTAACAGTAATTGATATTTCCAAGTGCCAAACAGAAATCGGAATTCGAGAAGTAAACCTTTTTATTTCTTTGGTTCATGAAAGTCCTTTTATCTTCTATTCACAGGCCTGGCAATGGCAGACAGGAGCAGTGTCCTCTCTCTTGGGGATAATGAATCTTGTACTATTCATACGGAAGGTACCTTTCTTCGGAATCTTCGTCGTCATGTTCACCGATGTTTTATTTACTTTTATCAAATTTTTACCGTTGTTTATGTTGTTCAATTTTGCCTTTGCCTTTGCATTTTACATTTTGCTGAGCAACCATCTAACGTTCTACACCCTTCTCAATTCCCTCATCCAAACCTTTGTGATGACAGTTGGTGAATTAGAGTTCGACACTGTACGTAACATTTATTGCAGACATTGAATAGATACATCATATTTGTGTTCAGATTTTCAATAGTCAGTGGGGGGAGTCGCCTGCTGACGATAAGCTGATCTTCTATGATGGAGTGACATATACGATCTTTGGGGTATTCATTCTAATGATGAACATCATCACAATGAATCTGTTGGTCGGTCTGGCCGTCGACGATATCAAAGCCGTGCAGGAGAAGGCGACACTGGAAAGAATGGGCATGAAAGTAACTATGGCACTAGAGGTGGAGGGTTTAATTCCCGAATTCTTCCGGCGTCGTTATATCATTAAAAAGTTGAAGTTTTACCCCAATAGACAATTTTACATGCCCAAAGTTTTCCCCACCGAAAGCACCATTCGTCACCAGGATTGCAAGGACGACCATATGGTAACATTATTGGAATTGCGATTTGAAAGGTTGCCTCTTCATGTTTTCTTCATTATTAGGGTGAATTGGAACAGTTAAAATTTCACCAGAGAGCGACTGTGGAAAAGTTTAGAGAAATGAAACAAAACCTGAAAAACATAAATAGCCAGTGCCAAGTTTTGACAACGATGTTAACTAGGGTGATGAAAAGCCTAAAGATTGATTTTGAAGAAGAGGACATTTTGGAAGACAACGAAGACTTGTAACAATAACGTTGTTCTTTTGTCCACAGCGGCAAAGATTGGGTTCTAAAGAATTTATTATTTTATTTTGTTTTTTTTTAGGAGAAGAAGAAATTCTTTTATCAAATTTGTTTAATTTTATTTTATTTTTAATAGCAGCTATTGATTTTCGTCTTTTGATATTGAATTTTTCGTTGGTGCAAACAATTTAACGTGGAACGTGATAGCTTAAGTTAGGTGGTGTAGGGGTCTTGTCAATGGTCTTTATACTGAACGACCATTTATTAGAACGGAAACCGTTTTGTCAGACTTTGACTGCCGTAATCATACTTGTAGGGATACTAAGGACCCCTTGATTATTTTGAGTTAAGTCTCTTATGAATAAAGTAACCAATTGTGACAAAATATTTAAGACATTGAAGACTGATGGAAGGAAACCCCTGGAAAATACACGTGGCATCATCATCCTGAAGTGTCATAAGAAACTGATGGGGATCTGATATCAAATTTGCCAAGGATAAGAATACTCAAGCATTTATGAGCTTTTCTTTTCGATAAATGAGGTCGACTTTTAAGTATTTTCTGGACCATGTTGATATTTGAGTCTTGATATTTGAAAATGGTTTTTAGTGTTATTTATACCAAGTCACATTATTTCTAAATAAAGTACTTTAGGATATTTTAATTAAAATTTGGCTTCTTATTATGTGAAAAAAGAAAGAAGAAAAAAGATTTCAAAACTCTGCTTGAGCTGAAATCGCTCTTCTTTTCAGAACACAGAATCTCATGGAACGCGTGTTCAATACCATGTCTCCTTTGGAATACACCACATTGGGGTACGATATAGTCAAAAATCCATACATTCTCTTTCATTAATTTCAATATTAAAATTTGTTAGGATTCATTTCTCCTATATCGATTGAATAGCAATCTTGAAAAGACAAGCTTATAACTTCCCTAATAATTCCAATACCAGAATTTCAAGTTACATTTATCACTACCAACTTTTTATTGCAGAATTCCTCTTCATCAAATATTTTTATATAATAGCTTTGGCGACTTCATTGCTGTAACTATTTATCTATATTTCTTAAGTTTTAGTGATAATTATTTTAATTGATCAGATCGGAATTGTGGATTAGCACGTTGGCTGCAGGGTCAAACCGCATTGTGTCTATGTTTTGCTATTCTGCATGAACAGGAATGGATTCATCCTTTCGTCCCTGTCTTTATAGCGTTTTATATATGATTCGTCATTTCAGAAGAAATTATTTTGGTCTCCTAATACTAATATCTATATGTTACTATCTCGCAAAAACACACGCGGTTAGTTTTAACTGAAATTTGAATAAGAGCTATAAATGGAGGGTCAGTCAATTTGATAATACGATAAACAAGATACCGGTGTCTTATACCTATTTGCATTCATGACTCTCTTTATTATCTTTACCTTATAAATATTTTAACATCTCCTTCCCATAAGTCCTTTACATATTTCCTTAATAAGAGCCTTATATAACTTTCTAAGTAAGTGGTCTGAAAAACAACCAAGTTTAGCTTGACAAGAAATGTTACGAAATTTTAATCTGTGTTTAATTTACAGGATATTTTCAGATGAGTTTTCTAATTTTAATAAACTTATGTACACTATTATGTGACTAAATCAATAAAAGAGGTATTTTCTGATATATTTCTTAGATTAATGTACAGGGATATTTGTTTTTGAAAATATGAAAGATTATGAAATTAGTTTAAGCCAATAATAATGAAGAAAATGATTAACGATTATTAATACAGTTGAGTCTCGATATAACGAACTCCGATATAACGAACTCCGATATAACGAACTCCGATATAACGAACTCCGATATAACGAACTCCGATATAACGAAGATCTCGATATAAAGAACATGTGTGAAACAAATGGTTGGCCGCACATCATATATATACAAATTAAACTTTGATACAGCAAATTTTGATATAACGAA
>JBBMKC010203235.1:0-13814 GCA_037834085.1 Bipalium vagum
CGTCCTGTAAACTTGTTGCTCAAGATTGTTATTCTGTTGATGACGCCGCAACCCTTAAAGTGTTCCTCCAACTCCTTCGCCGTCACGCTGTAGTCCACCTGAATATTTGGTAAAGTCTTTCATGACATGTTTAGTGACGCTTACGTTTCCAATGAAGATCGACCGACTATCAAGCTCTTCTTTTTCCTTTTCAGTGAGGCTTGGAGGGTAGGGCGCTGTAGAAAAATCAATTAATTGGTTAAATTAAGAATAAATGTGGTGATTGTGCTGTGAAAATGAAAGGGTCTTCGTATGTACCTTTGACGTTGTCTTGATTCTTTGGAAGGTGCTTCTCTATGTCCAGGTCTTTCAAAAGAGAACCAAAACCATTTGACTGAGTCACGTCCTCCAATCCCGGGATGACCTCTGCATCCGCAACTTTGTTCTTTTGCTGAGACATTTTCAATGTTTAAAGGTTAAATGAAGAGTCTGGGTGGCTTTTTAAAACAAATTTTAAAATATCTTTCGAATATCCGCAAAACAAATTCGACAGTTTTTGTCATTTCCTCAATTCTTTTTTTCTTTCTTTCCCAGTCTTCATTGGAACCCCTTGTAATCTCTTTTGTCGAGAATCCTATTCTTCAATTATCACATTGTTTTACATCGAAGATACATTGAGAATTGTGTTGTTAGTTGCAGAAGGGGTACTGAGCTGAATGGACAATGAGTCCTCTTGTGCAGCTTTCAAGTCTCACTTCTCTTTAATGAATTAAATAGTAAAAATTGATTTATTCTCTGGTCCTGAAGAATAATAATAATACGCTGAAGCTCATTTAATGAAAAGTAGAATAAATAGCCAGTCCAATGAAGTAAAAGGTATTTTGCAGTAACTGAGGGTCAGTTGTCCTGCGACAGTTGTCTTACGAATAATAAGGGGGTCGATAAGAATTAATCGATTGAAGTGGTTAGTAATCGTTCTTGTCTTTTCATTGCATTATTTGTTGGTATTTTCGTGGAGCAATTGAACTGAAATATGGTTCTGATGAGAGGGACTTTTTGTCGCATTAAATCGTCTTAGTTCATCTTATTCCTCCTTCTTGTTGTAAACCGCAGTGCTTAATGCATCTTACTCTGTCAGAGCCAGGCCTTGTTCTCAGAGTCGATTATGACGGTTAATCCTCAACCGACCTCTGATATATTTACGAGGAAAGGTTTTGTGGTTGAAGACCGCCAATAGGTTAAGCTTTTATGTAAAACAAATTGTCTTGTCCTTTTCCGCCATTTGATATGTGGTAAGTTTCGTTGTTCCTGGTTTTCCAAGAAATCGAAATAAGGGTAATGACCTCTTCTAGAAAATGTATGTCCTAAAGGAGCTCTGGGAACCTTAGACATTTTCAAAGAGAAACCTTGGCAAAGTAAATGAGGTTTTATTACAAGAACGGTTTATGAAATTAAAAAAGATGGACGAAGATTTTTTTAATTGTTTAACTGAAGCGAAGGAAGGATGTAATCTTCATTTTTCTAATTTCTTGAGGTTGCTATTCTTATTAAAACAACAATGGAAGGATGCTACCCTCACTCACTGAGTCCCTTTGTGAATGACAAATGGGGAATGAAAATGAAATTAATAGTACGTACATTTTGAACAAAATCCGATTCAGATCCCTCTTAATCAAGTCGTGAAATATCAGCTCGGAGAGGCCATTCAAAGTCCATCATTCATCGGCACCTTCGACGTTTTGACAAAATACAGAGCTCCTCCAATAGACCCGCGACAACTGGCAAATTTGCAAATTGATAAACGCTTTCGAATTTGTAAAAAGTTGATGAATAGCCAAGGTGCCAACTGGATCCGAGTAATGCACGATCAATACTTTCTGATCACTGACCAAGGAGCTGAGACAAGTTCCGGGGAGACTCCGAACCCTCTGATGAGAAGCAATGTGGTTGAGTCTCACTACGAACGATATTTAATTGACAAACCTGGTAGTATCCTCATGCAAGTATGGACCGACTAAAGATTGGCCCGTGAACTCCAATGAGTTCCAGTCAAGACGAAGAATTAGTCTCCTATAGATTATCCCATATCGTAATGTGGTAAAATCAATAAATCGTAGGAAATTGAATTAAATTAACGAATTTACGGAAATAAAAAACGGAAACGAATCGTAGTAACAGTCTTCCTGTCTGCCTTCACAAAATGATTTGAAGTCAGTATGGATGTCCTAATGAATTAAGACAGCATTCATTGCTCAGAGTTTTCGTCCGAATTTAGCGTTAGACCCTTTTGGCAGCTCCTGCTGAGACACTGGATCGATCGATTGCAGGCTTATAGATGAGGTTTGGAGTCAAATTTATAGGATCTTTCATGCAGACAGATGACTGTTCCATCCATGATAGGTTGACTATTGTCCTGGTGTGAACCGTTGATCTCTCAACGATAATCCGCAATATAACAATGCTAAGTGTGGCAGTCACTAAGAGAAGTTGTGATCCAACTAAGGACTTATAGCAAATCCGTTCTTTCTCATCATTTCTTGATGAACAAAACCAAAATGAATAAAAATAATTGGTATATAAAACTGCTAATCTTCATTATAATAAAGAAATCTTTCGAGATGAATTTAGAAAATATGATTACAACATTGCAAAAGTTGAAGGTAGTAAAATTTAGTTACTTAAAGGAACTAATGTCAAAAATAGTCACAATTTTAAAAAGGAATTAATGAAAATATTAGAAAAATATTTCGACGTAAATAATAAATTTAAATATCAGATATTAATACAACGTGACTATGAAAGAGATGTTTCTGGAGAGATACAATAAAACAGACAGTAAACAGAAAACGGTAAAAGAAATTTATCAAAATGCAAATATTACCTTAAATATATTGTCATGAAGTTAATGTTAACCAAATTTGATAAATATAATTATATGATAGAAGACTCAGTGATCGATCGGTATTTAGATAATGGAATGATATTAAAGAAGATTCATAAAGTCAGTTTAAATAAAACGAAATTGGTTAAAGTCATACATCGAATTTAATATAGAAAACGGAACAGAAGCTTAAGGAAATAAAGATGGATTAGGAGATTTCTTTTTCAAATTATTAAAAATTCGTTTATGGAAGAAATGTAGAAATACTTAGGAAAAAGGAAAATATAGAAATACTTTCAGCTGAAAATAAATATCAATTAAGTGAAGATTTACCAGCGGGTCATATGAAAAGATCTACAACATTATTTGATGAATATAATTATTATATATAATTATTATTCCAAATGTATAATTTATGTATAAATTTATTTACGATGGAGTAGAAAAGATAATTCCAGGAAAATGCCCCAATAATATTAAGAAAAAATAATAATATATTTTTATAGAAATACACAAAATAAAAAATAAATGTCACCCATTTTATATCAAATCGGAAAAAGAATATTCGGATATAAACGATTTACAAATTTGGTTGAAATCATGACCGGTGAAAGTTAAAAATATTATGAGTCATAAAACAAATAAAATCACACGTAAACTGGGTTTATTGTTTTTAGAATATAAAATAAAAGATTTTAAAAACTGATGTACCATTTCTTTTTAAAGATCAAATGCCCAACCATCCTGTCATAGAATTCATGCTACAAAATCTAAACTATAGAGTTATAATTATTTAAAAGACGAATTGATACTTAATGACAGTAAAGTAAAAGAATTATTCAAAATCCCGGTAGAAAACAAAAAAGGAAAGAAATTGTTTTGTAAAGTTACATTTTAATCTTGTTTTCAATCTTCAATTTATATTTCCAAAATTAAAATTGCTTCTCATAAATCTAAAGCATTTGATGATTGTAATAAAGAACAAGTTAGATTTTCATCTTGCCTGGAAAATAAATATCAATCAAAACATGAAATGCATTGCTGTTGCAGGAGTCAAAAATATTTCTAAATAATCAAACCTTTTTGTTGTTAAGTCATGGTGATAATAACTACTATGCAATTTTTAATTCATCATTTTTCTAATGGAAAATTAAATTTATTATAAATATGGAAGATGAAACATCGAATTGCTCTTTCACTATCAAAGGTTGAGGATAATATTTGAAATTTTTTTCGGTGGCAACCTCATAAGAGCTTCTCTCGGATGCAGAGGCCCATTTATCTTCTAAATTAATAAAAAATATTTTCATATTTCTTTCATATGATTCTTGTGTTAATAATCAAGTCCATCTTTTCCCATAAAATTTGATAACATTTTAAAATATATCTGATTTTTATCTGCTCTTGAAAATTTATAAAATAAGCTTTAAACATTTGCATTATTTCTTATTATTCTTGAAGGTAAATCAAAATATGATTGAGATAAATAAATTACAGAACATTTTTTATATCTTCCTCTTTTAAAATACATTTCCATAATATTTTGAATTTTTCCATTTATTATATTGTAAGGGTCTAGGTCACAAGCTAAACTGTTACAAGGCGGCTAATAACTGGGCTCACCAACTCCATCGAAGGAAGTGTAAATAATAGAAAAATCGCGAATAAAGGAAGCGGTTAACAAAATAAGGTATATTTGTTATCACAAATGCAAGGTTAGAAATCTATTCAATCAAACAAACAATATTCAAAATTACAAACGATTAATTAATTAATAAAATGTCTTCTTGACTTAATGATAGTCGAAGAAGTCCTGATAACAAAATGCGTATTCCGTCGCCTAGAGCGAAGCAGAATCGAATTAGCGAGAGAACAAAAAAAAGAATAAAGAAAATATTAAAAAGTTTGTGATGAGAAGAATTTCATTCTATCACTAAATAAATGTTAATTAATTAATTATTTAAGTTTAACTCGATCGGTTAAACACTTTTGGAATTAATACAAATTCCTCACCTATTATTATTACTGAGGTCTTAAAAGTGTTTTTAATTCGCAAAGCTGTAAGCGTATTCTCAGATTGATTAACGGAATTTTAAATGTGAAAACCAGGAGCTTATATATTCCGTTTTCCACATTCTAGAGCTTCTCATTGGCTCTATTTTAACTAAGTAAATATAAATTTATGTTTGGACAGTTACTATTTCAAGTAAGTTCTTATACTATATTTAGTAACCCTACTTCCACATCATTTATTTATAGTAAGTTATTTTATTTTCAAAATAATAATAATGATTAACCGTGTTGGTTAATATTTTAATTAATACCTAACTCCACTTTATTATATTTTAAAATGATTATTATTTATAACTGTATTAATTATTTAAAAATTATTTTCACACAAAATATAAAATCACATGCCCTTTTCAGAAACATAAAAATAAAGATAATAGGCCTTTTTATGCACATTACAATCAATAACAAATAAAAATATAAAATTTAAATGTTTCCACTATCGATCACTAATTTCAGGAGCTGTCATCACTCTCCATCGGCTCCTGAGGTTTATTGATATCCACAACAATCTCTAGAAGCCTTTTCTTGTGATATCGTGTTGGATCTGGGTGGTTTTTTACCAGTTTTACTGTGACTCCCAACAACATCATAAAATATAATTAAAATTTTAAATTTCTTATCTAATTTATCTGGAGAGGAATTTCATGTTCTTTATCCGATATATTGACTTTCATTTTTCATTTTGTATAATCATATTATTTATTTTTATTAAATTTTTATTCACCAGACACCCGAAACATTTTGTTCTCAATTTTCTTTCCCGACAAAGTTTTCTTTGCCACCATTTACACAAAACACAAACTCTGCGTGCACTTATGTATTATGAGTGATAATATTATTATGTGAATAATTACGTATTTAAATGATAAAGAAGAGAGGTGAAGCAGCCCCAACATTTTGTCAAAATTAGACGGTAAACAAATCAATAATAACACAGACAATCTCCGAAGACAATGAAGAGGTCCACCCAAGTAATGAACACTTGACAAACTTCATATCTTCCTTGAACTCCAAACTGGTAATTACGGAATATGGTAATGATTAGGTAACGTGCAAAGAAGGTATTGTGAGAACGATTATTTATTTATTTTCAATAAGGTGCGAAACGTCTGACCCTTTGTTTCAGGGAGTGACGGAGGTCTCTTTCCTCAATCCGTGCTCTCTTTCTAGTAGCCACCCCTTTCGCTGGAATAGGTCCAGCGACAGGAGCAATAGGAGTGTTCTTCTTATGATATCTGTGAATATTCGTCCTCTTCGTCGTCACCTTGATCTGTCGACCCTTGAGCGAGGTCTCATCCAGCAACATGGACAATTCCACAGCATCACAACTATCGAATTCCAGGTAAGCAAAACCTTTCGGACGTCCTGTAAACTTGTTGCTCAAGATTGTTATTCTGTTGATGACGCCGCAACCCTTAAAGTGTTCCTCCAACTCCTTCGCCGTCACGCTGTAGTCCACCTGAATATTTGGTAAAGTCTTTCATGACATGTTTAATGACGCTTACGTTTCCAATGAAGATCGATCGACTATCAAGCTCTTCTCTTTCCTTTTCAGTGAGGTTTGGAGGGTAGGGCGCTGTAGAAAAAATCAATAAATTGTGAAAATTAAGAATAAATGTGGTGATTGTGCTGTGAAAATGAAAGGGTCTTCGTATGTACCTTTGATATTGTCTTGGTTCTTCGGAAGTTGTTTCTCCATGTCCAGGTCTACTAAGAGAGAACCAAAAGCATTTGACTGAGTCACGTCCTCCAATCCCGGGATGACCTCTGCATCCGCAACGTTGTTCTTTTGCTGAGACATTTTCAATGTTCGAATGTTAAATGAAAAGGGTCGGGATCGCTTTTTAAAACAAATTTTAAAATATCTTTCGAATATCCGCAAAACAAATTCGACAGTTTTTGTCATTTCCTCAATTCTTTTTTTCTTTCTTTCCCAGTCTTCATTGGAACCCCTTGTAATCTCTTTTGTCGAGAATCCTATTCTTCAATTATCACATTGTTTTACATCGAAGATACATTGAGAATTGTGTTGTTAGTTGCAGAAGGGGTACTGAGCTGAATGGACAATGAGTCCTCTTGTGCAGCTTTCAAGTCTCACTTCTCTTCAATGAATTAAATATTAGAAAACAAAAACATCAAAAAAGAAATCAAAACATCTTGCCATAGAACTTCTTCAGTGTATTAATTAGTCTTTTACTTATCCACCCCCATCAAATTTTCAATAGGATTAGCATCAATAGGATTTGGAGAATTTCCAGGCCAATCCAGGACATTTACGTTAATGTTCTCGAAATGTTGAATTATCGATTTTGCTTTGTGGAAAGATGTCATTTCTTGTTGAAATATTAATGTATGTTTAGGAAAAACAAGGCTTTGATACTAAACACCAATATGTAGCTCAGCGGACAGAGCACTCCTTGCGCTTAATAATTGATAATTCAATAATAAAAACAAATATTTTAAATTTTTCAAAATGTTAAATTTTTAGACCATATTTATTTTAGACCATGCAAAGAAAACGTGATTTAAGAGCATATAAATTAATGCACAGCTTGCTATGATCATAATAAAAAGAATAAAGTAAAAAAAGACAAGTTAATAATTAATGTTCTTATGTTTAACAAAAGCATCAAAACGGACAATCATTTCTGAACAGAGGTAGTAATAATTAACAATAAATTTTAATATAAATAAAATAATATATAGGCTCTGTAAATTAAAAAAAGGGGCCGAAACAAAACACATTAATCAAACGAGATACCTACGACATTATTGACAAGTAATTATCAATTCCCACATCAATCATAAATATCCATTATCGACAGAAACAAAAAAGACATTAATCAAACGAGATTATCGACAAGTAAACATTTTTCATCAATCATCAAGATCCATTATCGACAAAACCAGCAACAACGTATCCTATAAAAACAGAAGAACAGTTGTCACGATAGAAAAAAAATTCTACCTACGAACAGTTCTACAGACTACACTTCAATTCAGATTTTCGCAATCTGCGACTATCCACGATCAGCCTACATTCCAATCCAGATTCAATCCGCAACTTATCTACGATCAGTTTACACGCAATCTTGACTTTTTATTTATGCCCTATTAAATAAAGTTATTTTTATTTTAAACAATTTTTTCTTAACTCGTTTAATAATAAAAGTTTTTATCACTTGTCTTATAGTTAAGACAAAGCGATACTCTAACTCAATTCGTAATTGTTTGAATTCAAAATCTTTTTCAATGTAATATGGATACAATAGTATTAATTTTAATTAATGTACTTTTTCGTTATTTTAAATACCAAGAATTTCTAAATCGATTGTCACTACTTGTCTTATAATTAAGACAAAGTTTTAATTGAACTGACTTTGATTTTTCATAATTTCCAAATTGATTTTTATTATAATAATCATTACTTTTCTTACAATAAAAAAACAAAGTTATTAAACCACTTTTAATCAAAACTTCAACTCGATTTTTAATCAGACTTGTTTTGTAGACAAAACAAGATTTGATTTTAATAACATAAATAAACAAATACTCAGACCAGGATCAGAGGATCATCTCTTTTTTTATCTTCCCATTCCTTTTTCTGTTTTTATTTTTGTTTTCAATTCACAAGCTAAGTAGGGCGGTGAGGTAAATTGTTTTTCCTATTCGAGGACCTCTGAGCCTTAGAGCTAGAAGGTTGTTTAACTCCAATCTAAAAGCTAACCCCAAAATAATAATTCATCATAAAATCCATCAAGGACAATCACTCTCATTTGTAAAATTCCTTTTTGATATAAAATATAATTTTTAAAAAACCCGAATTCGATTTAGTCATTTTATTATTTAAAATATTTTTAAAGCAACCTTCGCCGTTAAGACCTAATAAGCTCCATCTTCTATAACCTTTAGGATCTTAACAAATGCACACTTTTACAAAGTATGAACAAAAAGCGTGATAGTTTTCAAAAATATAAATTGTTAAATATTGAAATTTAAAGAATAAGTAAAATAAATGACATTTTAAACATTAAAGATCTAAATAATATTTTCTATAAAATGTCATCTTTGGGTGCCATATAAAAATATAAATTAAATAAAAATTCTTCAGCCTCAACAGAAATCCAAAGTAATTCCGAAAATATGATAACGACACAGATGATTAATCAGATCAATCGGTTATTCAATGTTGTAACAGCATTGAGGTGCAGATTGGAATGGTTGGTAATAAAAAACCATTTCTGCTTGGTAGATTGGTGCAGAAACGTAAATCGTTATCATTAAATAAAAATAATTGTCTGATTTATAAATGTCCTGCAAAGCTTGAGAAATCTATTTCTGATCTTATTGACTTTATAATTAATCAATTTCTTATTTTTATAAATTCTAACCATCTTATTTGAAACCTCTGAATGTTGCTGAAGTTGATTGTAAGTTTACGTCTGAAAATCCTTCAACATCTTCTCCATGTGAAACATTTCCATTTAATATCTGTGATGCGTCTCCTATAGACACGTATTGTTCTATCTGTGCTAAGAGACGAACTGCTTCAATCTTGTGAACAGATGTTGCTCACTTCCCAATCTGTCAGCCATGCCTTGATAGCTTTAATGAAGAATTTAGAGACTTTAACAAAAATCAAATTTTAAATCACGTGAATGAAAAAAAAGATTGCTCTGGTCTTGCTTCTGTAAATATAGTAGACACTGCGGATAAGGATAATGATTGCTTGGTCTTATCTGTTGAAGAAACTATTGTTACGATTCATGTCGATAAAAAACCTGAAACTGCATCTGCCTTGACTTTTTCTAACATAGTTAAGAGTTCTCTTGAAAATGTAACTCCGATTGCAAAACGAACCAGACGACAATTAATTGTACCTGCTTCTAATTGACAAATTGTGTCTATACCTGTCCGCACTGTCCCCAATTCCATTGATTTGACAGATGTAGATAGCACTGGTAGTAAGGAGATCTTTGAAAATAGTTACCGGCCTTTCCAGTATAACTCTCTGTTTACCAATCTTGATATTCACAGTTATTTGTGCAAATTTTCTTCGAATAAAACAATTTTTTGTTTAAACCCTTCCGTTGTTTTTGGCCTTCAAATAGCAATCAGTCTTATCCAAGCCTTTGCTAAGGCTCTTTTTCTGCTGATAGATTGTTTTGTCCTTTTATTACTCTAAACAAACATTGGATTGTTTTCATTTACTGCAAGACTTGTCTAATTTCATTTTATTTTGATCCACTTCCATCTTCCTTTATGCCTGATTATGTACAAAAACAGATTCAGGTTTTAAAAACTGCGTTAAACATTATTTTTGGGATTGATGTCAAAATTACTGATCGTCAACTGAAATTAAATAAACAGACAATGGCTACGATTGTGGACCATTTATTGTTGCATTTTTTCAATTGATCAGCAAAAAGTTTGAAGCTGATACTTTGGTTATGTCTCGTAAACTTATTAGTAAAATCAGGGGAAAAGCTTTCAGAATTCAGATTTCTCTCAAAACGTAAATTATAATGATGATAAAAGGACCAATAAAACTCCATTTTGCACAAATCCGCTTTCGTTTTCAAATGCTTTGAACGATCTATCTTTTCTTTTGTTTTTTAAAGATGATCATCTGATTGTCTATTGCTCTCATTATATCGAATGTAAAGAAGCTCTTGTTCTTAATCCATTGATTAGTAAGGCATTTGTCAATGAAGATTTGACTTTTATTAGCAATCACATGACATTTAAAATGTTCAAAGATAGGAAATGGGATTTTGTCTGTTCTTTCACAATGAAAAGTACTGGATACTCTTTGTCTGAAATTATCTTGATAAAAGTGTTTTTTCTATTGATCTTAATAAAGACTTATCAAAAACTGATCTCTTTCCATCAGTTAAATTAATTACCAAATTTATGAAAATGTTTTCCATTAATCAAATTGTGTTTTGGGCTTTTTCAGAACGTCCGGCACATCAGAAAATGAAATATAAGAGAGTGGTCCTCTTATCTGTGGAGTGATGTGGGCTTTATTCAATATTAATTGTTACAAAATAAGAGAACACGCAAACCGAATTTTGAAATCAATTTCTAAATCAAAGGCATTAAAACCTATTCGTACTTTCGTTTCTCGTATATCAAAGGCTGCACGTTTTTATCTTCTTGTTTGGAACAAAATTTGTCTAACGATGATTTTGATGGAAAACTTGTCAAATCTAGAAAACTTGGTAAATCTTCAGGTCAAAGGTCATCCACTGATCTAAATCAGAGAAAAGCTTCCCGATTTTCTCCATCAACTGCTTTTAAGATCATTGTCGATAAGACTGTAGCTGATTTCAATTTTATCATCCGATCATGTAATCGATTATTACAGTCAAAAATCTGTGTTCCTACTGCTTGTTCCGACTGGTCAAAATTTTCTGACAATAATCTCTTTAAACATGGTTCACAGCTTAATTTTCATCTAATGGATTTTGATGTTTTGAAATCAGTTTTAAAATCATGTGAAAAATCGGCTCCTGGTATCAGTAATATCACATATTCTGATATCAAATATTGTGATCCTTCGTTAGATATTCATGGTGCTATTTTTAGTAGAATTATTGAGAATGCCTCTATTTCATCCAGATGGAAATCATTCTCAACATTGCTTATTCCAAAGCCCATGAAAAACGAATAATATCATGATATTAATTCTTGGCGTTCAATAGTCTCACTTGATTGTTCTTATAAATTAATTGCTTCGGCCTTGAATAAACAGATTTCTGGTTAGCTTAATAATAATAATCTTTGACATCCTATGCAAAAGAATTTGGGTCCCTTCAATGGGTGCTCTGAGCATAATTTTCTGTTTCGTGATTTAATTGACAAATATTGCCGAGAACTTCAAATGCCCTTGCACATTGCTTTTCTTGATGTTGCTGATGCTTTGGCAGCATTGATATCTTTATCATAACCAATTTTCTTCGGAAAATGGGAGCTTGCTTTCAATCGTGCAGATTGATCGAAGCTCTGTACCGTAATTGACAATCATACTTTATGTGCGGCAATCTTACTAAAGATCCTATTAAAATTAATGTGGGTGTTCGACAGGGATGCCCGTTATCTATGTCGTTGTTTAATATGGGAATGAACCCTATATTAAACAGTCTCGATCAAGTTTTGAGCAGTGGGTTCGTGAACACTGGTTGAGCGCCCTTGCTTATGCAGATGATGTTGTTCTTTTAGCCACATTTCGGCCTTCAAAGTCTGATTTTGTTCGTGTTCCACAAATTTAAAATGAAAATAGTGATTCGTCAATTTCTACATTGACTGTTGATGAGATATATCGATATTTGGGTGCTGACTTTTTGTGAAAATCTTCATTCACCACATTATCGAACAGCAAAGAACTATTTCAGAAAGCATTCTTTACCCAGGGCAAAAGTTGAAAGCTTATCACACTTTAATTCATTCGCGAATGATTTTTGCTTTTCGGAATAATTACATTACGTTCAATGAGATAACGCAAAGAGTCAATACCATTGAACCAAATATTTGACGTCTCTTGAAAAGTATACTTGGTCTTGGAAGTCATTCTTCCATTAAGTACATGTATACTCCAGTGTTTTGGTGGTGCTGGCACCACCTCTGAAGTTGACGAATATCTGGTTCAGTCAACTGCAAATGTATTTCAGCTCTTTAACTCACCAGATAAAATTATTAGAGATACGACAATCTCTTCTTTTATTGATGCTGCCTCAAACCATGACTATTTTTAACCGAGTTACACTCGATCAAGCAAGAAGACACATTGTCTCATGATCTTGTTGATTACATTCCTTCAAAAATATTTCAGAACTGCCGGCACAATTTGATCAAAGACTATCTATTAATTATATTAGAAACAGATAAATTTCAATATTTCAATAATATTATAATCAATATTTATTCTAGATAAACAAATCTATTTATCTATTTTCATATATATATATTATTCAAATTTCAAAATAATTATATATTTTAAGAGAGGGTAATCTTAATTATTTCGCTCACTTAAATTATTTTAAAATATTTCGCTTTTAACTTTCTATTTTTGTATAAATAACATCAGTTGTCTAAATTATTATCTATATTCGTTTCTTCTGGATCTCTTCTTTCAATTTTGTTAACTGAACGCAATACCTTTCCGCATTCATAGTCTGGTCACGTAGAAGAAGCTCATAATAAACAATGCCCTTCCAATCCCACCAAATGCATAACATCCCTTTCTTTGTATGCAGATCCCGCTTTGCAACTGCTTGCGATGACTCATTTGGACCGCACCATGACCGTCGTCGCTTATTGTTGTTATAGACAACCCATTTTTCATTCCCAGTTACAATACGCTTCAGAAATGGATCCAAAGAATTCCATTTTAGGAGAGATTCGCATACCGCAATACTATCCAAAATGTTCTTTTCAGATAATGAATGAGGGATCCAAATATTCATCCCAAGATTTTTCAAACGCTTCGCCACTGAGGAATGCTCAACGCTTAAATCCTGTGCAATTTCTCGCGTTGAGATATGCCGGTCTAATTTAATTGCGGCCAAGATTTGATCATCATCAGTTGTGACTGGACGTCCTTTGCGGGCACCATCTTCGAGACTGACATCCCCACAACGAAAGCGCGCAAACCGTCTTTGGCAGGTAACACTGTTTATGGCTGCATATATACACTGCATATTTCACGTCGCGCTTCTGCTGCATTTACCCCTTTATTAAATAAAAAAAACAAAACATGTCGGTAGTGCTGCTTCATATCAGCAGTTTTAATGGTTTCCTCTATCTTAAAAAATTATGATTAATCAATAATTTTTTTGCAATAAATTTCAAATACCTCCAACTATATAATAATATTATT
>JBBMKC010203246.1:0-13813 GCA_037834085.1 Bipalium vagum
TATAATATAATATAATATAATATAATATAATATAATATTTTATCACATTAATAATTACTTCTTTATTTTAAATTTAATATTTTCGATATTTATTGTAATATTATATTATATTTTCGTGTTCTGCGTACACTGGTGTGTAAAGTCAACCTTAATAAATTACTTGTTAATGAAATTGAATTTTTACGATTATTGTGTAAAGAACGAATTAAGATTTTGACTGTCCATTTGATGTTTGAAATTTTATCAAAGTAATTTATTGTTGGTGAAATGAGAACTCTAATTGTTTCCGATAGACTAATTGCATTGAACTTTTTATTAAGATTATCTGCTTGATTAAGGATGCTGAGTGGATCGGAAATCCTTATTTAGTCAAGCCGAATTTAATTAACTTTCAATTTGCGTTTAACCTTTCCATCATTTATGTACAGTCCATAGGATGTCTGCAAGATAATTTTGTGTAAGATTTATGATGAAGGTTATATTTGGGTCTCTATGAATCAAAGTAGAGTTGTTTAGAAAAAGACTACATTCAAAAAAGATCTTCGAATCGAGATTTATGTAGATAACGATTACCTGATTGATTTAGTCTCATAGAGGCGGCCTCATACTTCTCTGAACACTGCTATCTCCCTCACAAAGCCTTATTCAAGAGAAGTTTGGATGATGTAATTAACATATTACTTAACTTCGTATTTATTTTATTTATTACAAGACCATCATTGGTTTTTGATATTTTATATTTAAAGTTGATTCTTCAACGTTCCAAATTTGTATATTCAATCAAAATTTTGCATTAATCACATCTCTATTATTTAATATCAACAATCAGAATTTTATTATTTTACCAGGATGTCCCACATACGGCGGTTTTTAAAATGTAACTAAACTAAGCCAAAAAGATCTGTGAAACACATCTTATTCCTCAAAATATTTTCCATTGTTCTCAATGAACTTTTATCATTATAAAATAAGTCATAAATTGTCTTTTCATAGAAATTACAATTTCTGAACTCAAAAATTGAGGAATGACATTTTAACCAAAGTATCTTATTTTTCGAAACATATTATTGGTCAGAAATGTATCCATATGTTAGAACATGTGATTTATATTATGGTAGATTAAAAAATGGCCTCTATCTAATAAGAAGTGTTGGTTGATTTTCAAGAAACTCTTTTCGTCGTTACCTGAGCTGTGAGAGATACAACAGGTGTTAAATGTTATTCTGAATTAATCCAACTGCAGACCACCGAACAGTGATCATAGTGTTTGGTTTTTCATCCACATCCAATCATTGGGATATCATTTCCGAGTGTCTTATTTTATAACATATTACTTATAACATATTTACTTACTTGTCTTACAGAACCCAGGTCTTGCCACATGTTGCAATTTGAGACAAAAATGGATCATTATGGTTAAGAATAATCAAAGAACAAATTTTAAATTTACTACTTTCCTGCTTATTTATTTGGTGTGGCATTCATTCAATAAGCTTTTTCCTTTACCAAACTGTTGAAGAGGCTTGGAAATAGTTAACTTGGTGAAACTTAATTTTTAGCTAGTTCTGTAATCGACATGTTCATACGGTTTTCAACTAATGCTTTTAAATGATCATTACATACAACAATAAACGGTTTTTCACGGTTAACATTTTCAATTCTGAAGTTACCACTTAAATTTATGAAAATATATTTATTGATTTTTCGCATACCGAACTCTCATCTCACGAGAAATTAATATGACTAATTGTTTCTGATGCTTAAAAGAAGTCACGTTCCCGAAAACATAAAACATTAAAGTGTAATTGTACATCGAAAATTATATGAAGAGCCAAAATAGACGCTTCAATTTGATATATTAAAACAATGTTCTCGTAAAAATTGAATAAAAATCATTGAAATAAAGCTTATATAGGTCATTTTGAGAGGGATAACCTGAAGTTTAAAATTAATATGAATTTGATGAAATATTTTCCAAAGAATACCATTTGAAAGTATTTTTAAATATTACTTTCCAGAAGAGATTTTATGAATTTGTTTGTCTGCAATAATTTAATTATATATTTATCAAACATGTGAACTCAATTATTAAAAAAGTTTCAGATATTGTTTCATGGTTTTGTGAAAACACATATCTGTACAGATATTCCATCATTTATATAATATACATATTTTTTTTCAATTTTAAATGATTTTACCAATCAGAAAATGAGTTGGTTTCACAGAAATAATCACCTTGGTCTCCTAACAATAAGCATTATACCACCATCTAGCGCATAAAAATATGCTTAGTTTCAAGTCAGAATTAAATAACATTTTAAATTAAATAATTGGGACGACAGTCCATATATTAACAAGAAAAGTTGTATTATCCAAACGGAATATAAAAAAATGCCATTATGATACTATTGGGTTGTCAAATATTCTTTTTTTTCTTTACCTTAATATTCATATTAATCAAGCACCTATATCTGACTCATTGTATTATTTTGGTTAGGTTCACCAATAATCTTATAGATACTAACTCAAAATAATACCAGAAACACTATTTCTCCCAACACAAAACCAAAGATACACAATTGTTGTCAATAAAGTTCTCAATGTCAACACAATCCATCAGAAGACAATCAAAGACTTCCAATTATTTTAGACAAATTGATATTTAGACATTAATTTTCTTCAAAATTTCTATGATAAAAAAATTATAGATATCAGTTTTCTTGAACGTCATGGCGAGCAGAAATATCAATTTTATAAGATAAGTATCAGTTTTGATAAATTTGTAAAAGAAAACATCTCGGTAAACTCTCTCTCCTTCATTCTGAGAGTCTCATTTATGGCTAACGTCAGCCAATCAGAACTCTATCAGAACTTATTATCTCGGCCGACACAAGTTCAAAGGAATGATGTTGACATCATCAATCTCTGGCTCTGACCAGGCAGAAATTAAATCAGTTCTGATTAGAACCAACCTGAAAATGCCCATTACAAAATTCCACTACCAAAATTTGACATAAATAAAAAAATAATTAAAAACTTTCACGTGTGGGTTTCCCTCAAAATTTAAACTGGGCAATAAAAGTCCGGTAATGCTCTTTTAGGTAACAAATATTCTCTCTATTATTGTTACTCTTATTAACTTTTTCTGATTTATATTCTCTTTGTAGTATTTACAATATTATTTAAGCTTTATGTTACATGAACATCAATTATTTAAACAATGTCTTTAAAATTAAAAATTACTATAGCCTGATATGTATAGAAAGAGAACAGAGAGATAATTAAAACAAATTATTTATCAACAAATTCTAAAGAAATTATAAATAAATTCTTTTTAATAAAACGAAAGTGAAGTAATTACCAAAATGCCGTTCAGGAAAACCTTTAACCATAAAGATAAACTGAACGTCTTACAAAGTAATAAAATCCATTATCACAATAGTATATCTTGATTGACCTAGAACCGAAAATAATAATAATAATAATTATTATTATTATTATTTAATTTATAAAACATTGAAAATATTGAACTATTTCAAAAAATCGACAGTCAGCAAAAAAGAAGCACCTAATAACTAAAACAACATAATTAAAAATGATATTTTTTTATCTTTAACAACTTTGGGCCAAGCACTCACATTCTCCTTGTTGATAGTAATTAATTATAATTTTATTTATTTTCCCAACAATTTCCAACAAGACTGGGGCCATCCATCAAATTATCAGTTCAGTAAATAAAAAAGTGAACCGTTTTGTATTTTTATGAAAGATTGTCCTTATAATGTTTCCCTTATTACGTCTCATACTTTTCTCTTTTGTTTCACGCTTCATTAATCACTTTACGCTGCGTTGCAATGTCGTACACCACAGATCGGTAATGTTAATTTATCAAATAAAAATCATTAAAATTCGATAAAAGTAAAACAAGAAATTGAAACGAAAAACGAGAAGGTTTCGAATGTTGTTAAACAAAATTCACGTAATGTATTGAATCAAATAAAAAACATCTCATCATTCCGTTACAAATTCTAGGTTCGCTAAACTTGGGATTTCTTGCATTGATAAGTCGTATCTAATAAAATAATTGATTTGGGAGACAAGTACCCACTGTCCGTATACCCAACAATGCATCCGCTGTCATTAGTAGAATTAGCCTGATCGGTGTCATTACAATGACCCGATGATGATGAACTGTCAACGTTGATGAATGGGGTCGCAGTCTTCTTCATTATCGATTTCAATGGCTGTATTTTGGGGATGTCTTTTTCATTTTGAATTATTAATTTATCATTAGTTAATGTGTTGGGAATCCAAGCAGAACCGTTGAAAATAAATGGAGCGGCAACAATTTTATTTATATTTCCGTTGTCAAAATCTGCAGAAACAATATTCGAACAGTTACAATTTAGGAAGGTGGCATAAGTATCTGAAAAAAATAAAATTCATTGTCATTAGTTTCCAACGAAAATTGCTTTATCATATTTCATCTGAGGTCACGATAATGGCAAACATCCAGTAATTTTAATCATTAAAACAATAAATTCGGAATATTTAAAAGGGTTTTGTTTTCAGTAATTGTGGCTGAAGATATATTTAAAATATAAATAATAATTATTAATATATAATTTATAAAATATTTTTTGAATAAGGTCTAAATAAATTCAAGATAATTGTTAATGATCCTTGGTAAGACTATGGATCACATAACAAGATAGAGTACTCTGGACTCGCTCTTTTAACCCATAGGCACGGTAAACAACTTTATCAGGAATTTTAATACATCACTCTTGAGCATATTGCAAAATAAGAAGGGAATAAAGTACTAAGAAATATTTCTTAAATGAGAAATATTTGGTCATGTATTTTAGGTTTATGAGTTGAGTTATGAAAAGAATAGGTTACCAAAATAATATAGATTATTATGAATTAAGTTGAAGAATCTTAGATAATGGAGCTTGGATCAATGATTTTCCTATAAATCTGTCAAACCTTTCCTACCAGATTAACGTATTTCAAGGACCTATGAAATATTTTTGAAATAAAAGAAACATCATAGTGTAGATGGAATACCCATGATCCTTTAGTTGTTTGGCTAATTGAAAGGAATCAGTACTTGACCAAAATTTAATATAGATTTTGGTAGTCTCCTCTATTTTGATCCTTTATTACAGCGATATTTATTAATATTAGTTATATATAGTCATCTTTATAAGGTTGAAATTTCATTTAACTGTAGCATTTATAATTTTTTATTGGAAAATCGTAAACTTAGTAATTCCACCGTGGCTGCAAGCATATCACTTTGGACTATACACCCAGATGCAATAGCAATACTAATCAATATTAAAATTCCAAAAAGAAAATCAAGTGCAGTCTTAAAGTCATGTGCAATATCAAACATTGATCACTCGGCAAAGATTTGAAGTTTCCATGCTACTAGATATTTGATTAATTTTATACAGATCAATGTTTCCGCTAAATGAAATATCATAAATCCATCTATGACACGTGTCTTTTAATATACTCTACGAGTCTTTTGTACGTCAAATTTGCTTTATAAATATAGTTTTATTGGATCGGAGTCGTCATCCACTCGATGGATAGGTTCGGAGACCTTACGTCTATTGTTGTGTCAAATTGGCAGATGTGTTCAGCGAATAATATATCTTAGTCGTCAGAGAATAGTCAGAAAAAGCGAGTGTTACAAATGAAAATAGATCCTTTGATACTTGTTAAGAAATTTGATAATAAAACAGACGTGGGATTAACAAAAGAGAAAAGGAAGACTACATATATAAAAGTATATTAAATATAAAAAGAAATACAAGCTGCAAAAAGGCGACTGTATCCAGTACACAGTCCAGTACCCATTATAAATTGCAGCAAAGGAATTATTCGTAAAATAACTTTACAGAAAAGGAACGTTTAATTGAAAAGAGAAAACGTTAATTATTATAATCATAGACAGGACTAATTGAATTAAGCTTCCCCATCCATGCAGTATTATCAATTAAAATTTATTTATTTAATTATGTATGTTGATATCGTCTCTTTTTACATTATTCTGTTTCTCTTTATTAATCTGTCATCGAGTTCAGGGGGAATTTCCTAATTGAAATTCTAATATTTCATTTCTCAGGAATAAACGAATATAAAAATAAAAATTCTCTCGAAAACATTATATCCACTTAATTTTGTTCATAAATTTTCGAAAATTTGTTTTAAATGAACAACGAACCATTTCCCGTTCCATGGTGACGGTTTAGCTGAAAAAAAATTTTCAACTGGATAATTAAAACAAAATATTTATCAAAGAATTATCGTATGGAAATCAAAATGGTTTCCAGTGCAACGACTTCGAACACGGAGAGAGAGAGAGAGAGAGCGAGCATAAAATGCAGCAAAAGGAAAATTAGCCCGGAAAAAAAATGGCAATGGCAATGGCAATGGCAATGTCAATGGCTAGGGCAATGGCAACGGCAATGTTTATGAATCTATCTTGGGCTCATTATTATGCAAAGATAATTAATGTCAGTATGAAATGCCATTGATAAAATGCACGAGAATCCTTCGGTGTCAGATTCAATGATGCACTTTATAAAGCAAAAGGGAAATAAAATTTAAATTGAATTTTCTCGTGCCAAATGACAACCTTTTTATTTCATTTTCCATCTTGACGGAAAGAAAAACCCAAACGTAATTATTTAACTTGTTTTTCCAATTCGGTAAATTGAACAAATTGCATTTTTTTATATTAATTAGTAAATTTTCGAAAAACTTGTTTAAATAAACTGAAAAAAATTTCAAATTTTAATGGTTTTAATGTAAATAAAGCTTTCATATTTGTTGCTTGGGAAAAATTGTTTCACAGAAATCTTTGGAATTTATTAAGTTTTATGATAAATAATATTGGATTTCTTTGAAGTTTTTGTTTTTTTATTTATTTTCAAATAAATTCATTTTTAAATGGAAATGGAAATTAATTAATTATTTATTTAAATTATCTTAAATATCGGATAATAAATCGATAATTATTAATAAACACATTCGATATCAATCTCTTCTTTTTTTGAAAATGGCACTTTAAATATTAAATTTCTAAAATTTGTCTAAAAACCCATATTTCATTTCAAAAATATCAAAAAAATTGAGAAATATTAAATTATTGCAATTATATTTTCATTATATTTCTATATTTTCATTAATAAATAATTATTAAAATTTATTATTTAAAAATATTTTTTTCACTTTAAAATTCATTTATTTATTTTTTCTATGACAACAAATATTTTTATTTTATTATATTTTATTATTTATTCTGTTTTTACTATTTATTTTATTTATATTATTTATTTAATTTTTTTAATTTTATTTTTTTATTAATTATATTTTTTTGATAATTTTATTGTTTTTATTTATTTTATATTTAACATTTTGGTTATCAATAATCATTAGGCTTTTAAAAATTTGATATCTTTACATTTCTTTGTGCTTTCGTTGAAACAAAAAAATTATTATATTAATAATAATAATAAAAAAATAAAAATATAATAAACAAAATAATAATAGTTTTTTTTATTTTAACATCTTTATCTTAAAAGATAATAATTTACGTAATATCTCAATATTTTTATAATGTGAAATTAATTTTTATTATTTAAAAATATCTTTTTCACTTTGAAATTCTTTTTTTTTCTATAACATCAAATATTTTTTTTTATTATATTTTATATTTTTATTATTTATTCTGTTTTTATTATTTATTTTAATTTTATTATTTTTTTAATTTATTATTTTTTTTAATAATTTTTTTTATTATTTATTTTATATTTAACATTTTGCTTATCAATATTCATTAAACTTTTTAAAATTTGATATCTTAACATTTCTTTGTGCTTTCGTTAAAACAAAAAAAATATTATAGTAATAATAATAAAAAAATAATAATAATTTATTTTAAAATTTTTATCTTAAAACATTATAATTTAAGTATTATCTCAATATTTTCATAATATAAAATTTTTATTTTATAAAAAAATATTTTTCTTTTTAAAATTCATTAAAAACAATTATTTTTATTTTTATTATTTATCTTATTTTTATCATTTTATTAATCTTATTATTTTCTCATGTATATATTGCGGAATCATTAAGCATAATAATCACTAATAGCTTAAAAACATTAAATATTATTAATTTTATTGTTTTTGTATTATTATCGCAAAAAATAAAAACCTTTATCATCAAATATTCACATGAATATTATTTTATTTTCTGTCAGAAGAATAAGATAGACTTTAGAACCTTCATTTTCCATTTCATAAATATTAAAATCTGTGCAATTTCCTGATCATATTTATATGAAAAGGTTTGATTTCTTGGATGCTTCTCTGTGATGTTTGCTTTTTAAGGTTTTATACTTCTTCTCCTAGTTGTGGATATGGTAGTAAGGTTTGAAGGGGTTTTCTGCTTCTTTTCCGACATTAGTCCATCTGTTTCAGATTGTACTTTTTATTTCATTTTTTATTTCGTTGTTTGTAGTTTTCCTTATATTTGATGTAAATGAGACTTGCATAAAGTCTCATTTGGTTTTATCTAGAAGTGGTAATAAGATATCTTTGTGGTAGTTAGAGTTTTAGTTCCCCCCTGCTTATTCCACCTGAATGATATTTAGTACTGCCTTATTCCATTCTTCGTGCCATTCCTACAGAGATAGAATGTGTTGTTGATTTGGTTATGTTTACAGAGATGTCCTTTTATTCTTTTTTGTAATCAAACCTTTGTTAAAAGAAACGTTTTGTGGTTCCTAACTTATTTGACCTTAAATTTTATGTTTGACTTTTTAAAATAATTGGAAATATTTGTTATTTTATTTATGTTTTTTGTTTTCTTATTATTAGACCATTCGTAATATTTTTTTATATTTAAAAAATTTATTTTGTTACGGAAATTATTTTAAGCTTAGAGGGTTTGGTTGTTTTTCTCATTGCATTTCTTAAACCTTTTTTACATGTTTATATCGATATAGACGATTGTCAAATGCGTTACTTCAAAAAAAGTTCCATCAAATCTCCTAAGCAAGCCTTCTCGATATGGGAGACGTTTTAGTATGGATTTCTTTGATGTGGCTGTTGACCGTTGGTTTCTGTCTGGGACTCAGAAATTGTTTATATCATTGATAATGTGAAAATAATTTCCAATTTTATTCCATTTAATAAGACTGCCTGTTGAAAATTGCCTATTCTTTCAAGGTCGAATATGTCATTTCTTCTGGGAGACAGAAATGCTACTGGAATATGTGCGATTGTTAACCGGCGAAACTGCTCTGATTCTGTATGAAAGTCTTTACTTTTAATGGATTTTAGGTTACATTTGTCCCAGAGACTGTTTGCCGTTTCTCAACGAAAATAAAAGTCGTTAATCGATTCAGGAAGTAACAATTTTCTCATTGTAAACAAAGGCGCATAACTTTGGCCTTTTCTCCACTGTTAAATACTTTAGTATTTGTTTTTGGTTAAAACAAATAAATGTCTTCTAAATAACAATTGATTTATTGATGATTATATCCCTATATAAAAGATTGTTTTAATGAAAACATTTTTAGATAATAATAATAATTATTATTATTGTTTTTATTATTTTTATTATTTTTCTTATTTTTATTATTTTTATTATTTCTATTATTTCTATTATTATCATGAATATTATTATAACACAAAATAATTTTATATTATTTATAATACTTAAGGATTATTTTACGATATTTATTTATAATTTTCGAATAATTATATTATATTATTAAAATTTCAGATAATTACTAAAGAAAATGAAGAAACGTTGAATTAAAACAAACAAAACGGATTTCAGTTGTAAAAGATGATGTTGAGAGAAAAAGAGAAATTTTAATATATCTCCCATTGGGATATTTAGATTTCATGTAAAATTTAACGGGGACAATTATTTGTTTTTACATAATTATTGAATTGTAAAAAGCCTCATCTGTTCAAAGAATCTCATTTACGATTTTCCATTATTTAAGAAGAATTCGCTCAATTTTTCGGCTTCGTTCGATTCTCTGAGCTTGTTCTCCATATGGCGTGATTTGCATGGCAAAACGTGGTTGATATTTACATTCTATTGATTGCCTTCAGTGGAAATCTGCTTAATTTTAAATTCAAATAAAATCCTCCCTCTCCTCCCTTTTCTATAATTGAGATTTATCATGCCTACAATTTATGATTAACCAGTTCAGAGAAACCTTGCAAACCCCTTTGTCACTGGGATTCTAGGTATATTGATGTTGAGATGAGATCACAGTAAGCGTTAAGGAATATAAATAACATTCAAGGACACTGATTTCTTTGTAAATAATGTTTATTAATAAATAAATTGTTTATTTGTAAATAAAAAATGAAATGTGAATAAGATAATAGGTCAGTGCACATGACAAAAAGAGTTTTGTTCTGGATACGAAAATAAATAACTTTATTAATCTATTATTTGATTTTTTCTTTAAAGACTCATTACAAAAGGTTTATTTACGTTAATTAATTACTGCAGTACATTTCTGAGACTGAATTAGGAAAATAAACCTTTTGCATTTTCATCTATTCAAACTTATGAATCAACTTATATCAAGGTAAATCTTCTTCGACAAAGGAGGTACTGAAAAATATTTTCCGATGTTTTTTTCATTAAAAATCGATGTTGATTTTAAAATTTCCAATCATTTATTGTTAGAGTCTGTAAGAATATACGAGAGTGGAGTGAAAAGGTTTGAGAGCGACAGGGTTAAATTAACGATAAAGCAAATTATAAAACCCATTGTAATATTTCATCTTTAATACTAACATAGTTTTAATATCATTTCTATTGGTGAAGTAAATTGTTTAAATTATCTATTTTAATTTTACTTGACGGCGGGAATTGTAAATTGCAAAAAATTGATTATATAATGACATAATTGTATTATTAATTAAAATTTTTATTACTGGTACATTTATTTGTTTTATTTTAGTACTTTAACTGACTTAAAAGAAAAACCTCAGTTATGTTTGTAAAAAATAATTTTTAAATGAATGAAAAAAAGCAAAATTCGCTGAGAGAAAAATAATGACGTTACACCCAGATATATAAATTTCATTTCAGCTTTCAGGAAGAAATGAGACAGTGTTTTTTTATATTTTTAATACCACAGACTCTGAAAGAAAGAAAGGAAATTATCGTCTTCCCAGTGGAACGTAACAGATGCTTCTCAACCCATCCTCGGGTTTAGCGAGTCGTTCGTGAAAAAAAATTAGTAGAGTTTAAATATTTATTCTTACGTCCAAATTTTCTTCGTTAAAAATCTTAATTCCACTCTATTTTCAGTTATTTTAATCTTCATTTTAAAATAGAGCTTTCTCAGATGAATCTCAACGACGAATCTCAAAATCACGTTTGAATTGATGAGAGAACAGCTCAACGATTTTCACTGGGAATTACATCATTTAAACAAAAAATATATTTTTTAACAAACTTGCAACGGTTTGACAAACGTAATACAACATAAATTTTTAACAGACCTTTTGCCAAAAATGAATTTAATTAAAATGGCAAATTAATTAAATCATAAATAAAATTTAATTTAAATTGGAATTCTCTTTCCTTTAATTTGTCAGCTCAACTATTAAATTAAATTATCAGGAAAATAATTTTCTTCAGATATTTAAAATATTATTTTTTTTCCTAGAAAAACTAAATGAATTTGCTTTTTTACTTAAAGTGTAATTAATGAGTAAGATTAAACAAAATAAAAGATGTTTCCAATGAGAACAGTAACTGGTGTTGAATATAAAACTTTTCTATGATGAGTAATTTCATTGGGTGTGCGCAGTATCTGGTTATCGTCATTAAGAAATTAAGACTGACTTAATTTCATTCGTACGGGATCTCCAGAAACTGGATCGAATCTTGAATCATTTTAAAAATCAAGTATTTCTTTCAAAGCGGAATCCGTAACTTGCCAGAAAGATGGGAACAGATTGTGGCAAAAGGTAAACAATAACTCCAACAATAAACAAGTGTTTTGTAATAAATATTATTTTGGTTTTTTCAGAAAACGATTTAAGAAATTAATTCATTTGCCAAATATATTCGCTAGTGTGTCTGGGTAATTTTTATGACATTATCAATCACAGTATTTTACTCATATTCTTTGTTTTGTTTTAATTATCAATATTTTAAAAACATTTTAATAATTATTGTAAAAATTAATAAAATGAATACTTTTGAAATGTTGATAATATTTTGAATTATACTCGATAATATATTGTCAGGTTGTCCGATAAATTTTTTTTTTTCAAAGTATACAATAGGAAAATTTATTTTTGACAGATTTATAATAATCAATCAATAATATAATCTCCGTTATGACTTCATCCCAACGACTTGAAGATTTTTTGAACCCTTGATCTTTGTTTCCTGGCTCAATTTGACTGGTATCCTCGAGCCATATTTTTTCACTTTCTCAATTGCATTAACATGGTTTAGAACGATTTGCGATGAACAAAAATTTTTATCGGCCAATTCTCGCGTTGTCTACGAGAATTTTCACGAATCAAATCTTCAAAACCTTTTTCATCAAACTCAGCCCTGTATGAGGCCGGACTTTGAGCTCAAACTTGTCTTCTTTAAAGCGTGTGATCCATTTTTGAGCTGTTCTTACTCCTGCAAAATCAAGCTATACTCCTCACAAATAATTTTTGGTAGCTTACGGTTCTTCTTCATGTCAAAATAAAACTGATAAAGCCATATATGCCGGAGATGTTCATTTATTTTCCACTTGCATTCAAAAATTATTCATATAAACACAAACATAAAAATATTAATATAAGTTTGAAAGAAGATAGCTATAGCTATAAAATGATATACACATGATATTTATTTATTTTCCATATGATATTCTCACTATGAAATAATTATTTCATCATTATTTCCAGATAATGAAAAAATTGTGACCACTGCGTTTGATGCCTGTAATTGTAAGTGAAAATATCTGTCCAGATCCATATAATATTATGTTACAAATCGTTCAGAACAGCTAGCGACCATGTCGTGAAGCACCCCCCCCCCGAGATTTTAAATAAAAGAATTCCGTAAAAGAAGAAATGAATACCGAAAACGATTTCAGTTTTACTGTTGACCAAAATCCCGATAATTATAACTTTATGAAATCAATATTTTTCTTTCAGGAAAAATAAATTTCATTAATATTTCTAATTGGAAATATTCTGCTAATAAGCTCTGTGATAGAACTGTAAATAAAAACAAGATAATGATGTCACTCATCAAAACAAAAAAAGAATTTAATTTCAAGGATGCAGCATTTTCCAATTTCTGCATTTGTTTATTGAATAATTAGACTTTTAATTGAATTTCTTTTATGTTTTGGAGAGGCTTTTTAAAACAAAATTTGGTTTTCAAATGAAAACGTTTAATTTTATTTTTATTTTTGTTTTGGCATGGAAAAAAATCATTGAATTAATTTTTTTTTCAATTCGAAAAACCCCGTGCCAATTAAGAAATTATTGAAAACTAATTTAATGTCGAATTGTTTTTTATTTTAATTTTGGCCAATTAATATTTTTTAATTGAACGATAATTTGTTTATATTTTAATTTATAAAATTTTATTAATTTACCGATACAGACTCCGTCGATAATTTGCGATTGTTATTATCACGAATAGCTTGGTCTGCTTTATTATATTATTTATATTTTAATATTTATGTATTAATTTAATTTATATATAGTTATATATTTCAAAGATTTTT
>JBBMKC010203257.1:0-13812 GCA_037834085.1 Bipalium vagum
ATACTCGCTTCCCCCAACCGTTTAATTATGGTCGTATCTGCGAAACCATTCGCTGGTGAAAGCGAATAATTAATTCAACTACGAAATCTGCAAAAGCAAAGTTAAACAATGTGGAAAAATGGAAATTTATGCAAAGTTGAGGATTATGTCTTAAATACTACTACAATTGTTACGAATTCTACGACTACTACTATTACTACTCTACTACTGCTAATAATAAAAAATAATGATATCCTGTCCGATATTTACCAGTTATGAAACTTAAATCTTTTATGTAAATCTTCGTTCTTATTAAAAATCGTTAATAATATTCGTGAAATGTTTATAAAAATTTGAAACGAGATATATGACTGTTTTTGAAACTGAAAAAAATCTTTTGCAATCTAATTTTCTAAATGCTTAAATAAATGATAATCTGTTGATACCAGGTCTGGTGACTATGGAGGATAGGCTAAATTTCATTCGTCAATTTTTTTGTTTCAGTTTTTGAACAATACACGAGGACAGGTATTATCAAGGAAATTGGAAATAACATCTTTTATTAATCAATAAAGCTTGATTAATTTTTAATTCCTGGTATATTATTTCCCTATTATTAACTTAGGCTTAATAATCAAAAATTTCATACAAACATTTTCGGTGTATCGTGAGAAGCCTAATTGATTGTGATTATCGCAAAGAGATCCATATATCATATTTAACAATAAGAACATTTGCTGATCAATGGCATATTTCAAAAGATGAGACGTTCGATACTTTCGTATTTTCAGTAAACTTTGGATCAATAATCAATTTTTCAATATCAAATAACACCTATGAGAGAGCTCTTTAAATATAAAAAGATGAAAATTAAAATATCCAAAAAGGTGTAGTTTGTTTTAATTCTGAATTTTTATTATTTGGTAATTTTTAAAAATATTTTGAAGTTTTAAAGTTTTTGTTTTTAGATTTTTTGAAGTAACCTTCAATGAAAATTTTAATATCTATTTAAAACAAATTATTGAGATGTTATTAAAACTTTGATATATTTATAAGTGTTAAGGGTGGCTAAAAAATCGTTACTCTCCATAATAATTTATTTATTATAACCGTTTTCTGTTTTGTTCAATTTGCTATTAAAACAAATGAAATTATTAATACTTTTCACATATAACATTTTCGCATTTAATTCGCATATATTGAGCTTTAAATTTATACTTTTATTTAATTATTAAAATCTTTTAGCTCAACGTACTGCAAATTAAATTAAATATGTTACTCAGATATTTTTAGATTCTCACAATCAGGTTGAGGAATAATTTATGAGCGTTTTAATAACTTTATTTTAATACAAAATAAAGAGATAGTACACAATTTATTTTTAACGAAATTACATTAAATTAGTCAACAATAAAGTCTCTGTTGTTGTTGATAACTTCCTCCAATCGTTCAATACGTTTGTCAATGCCTCGACGATAAAATTCCTTCTGTCTGGACTAAAAGAATTCGTTGGTGCAGTTGTTGAACGTAGAGCTTGACATTAATTGATTGGTTTTGACCAAGCGATTCGTGATGTATTATGCCTTCCCAGTCCCACCATACACACAACATAATCTTCCGAGGATGGAGTTCTTGTTTTGCTCAATGAGTTGCATTTTTGTCGGGGCTGAGCCAATCTTTACGCCGCTTCATATTTATGTTAGGCACCATTTTTCATCTACAGCAACGATGCGGTAAAGAAAACACTCCTTGTGACTGTATTGAGCGATGTCGATCAAGCAAACTGTCGGCAATTGTGATGCGCTGATTCATTACATTTTCGCTCAAACAGTGTGGAACTCAAGAGTTGAGTTTCTGAACCTTGCCAATTGAACGAAGGTGGTTCAACGCCGTTTTCTTATCACAATTCATCTGTTCCAGTAATTCTCTATTCTTTTTAGGAGAATTTTTGTGAAGAAACTGGTTTAAACGTCCTTCATAAAATAAAGTTGGCCGACCACTGTGTGACCCGTCCTTCTGATCAAAATTTCTATTTTAAACGCGCGAAAACCAGCGCCGGGTGGTTCTTTCAGGCATTGCTTCTTTGCCTTAAACAGAAACGATATCATGAGCAGCTTAGGCAGCGCTAACACCTCGATTAAATGTAAATAGGAGATGGTGCCGGGAATGCTCAATTTTTATGAGCTGAAAATGATAGCAAAAATAAATAAATCTTAAATTCAAATATACTATCTGTAAGGATTAAAAAGTTAAAAATTACTTAAATTAGTTTAAATATTTATTATTAAACTAAAATAGTTTGTTTAAATAATTGTTTTATTAAAATGTATTATTTGGAAATGAGTCTTCATAACTTGTCAACTGATATAAATGCAACTAACACTATCCATTCAAACTATCTATTGACTATATTATTTGAGTAACAATTGTATAGAAAACTTAAATTTAACAAAAACCATAAGCCTCTAGCAACATCTTACAAAATACATTTAATTAAGAAAAAATGTACAATTTTTAAGATAGAATAAATCTATTTCTCTAAAAATTAAGGAAATATCATTTCTATAGATAGGAATAAAAATAATGATTTCTGAAAAATTTTCATTATTACTATGGAGACTTTCACCAGCCTCACAGACTTCAATCATCCTCATTATCCAAGGACTCTGGATTTTGGAGAAACAAAAACATTATCATAAAAACTCTGAAGACATTTTCATTTTCACATGATTTAATTATCTTCTCATGTAAATATAGACATTTCATTTGTGATTGCATTCATTTATTTAATTTTGTGTAAAACCAAAAATTAATACAATTTTCATCATTTTTCTTCTTCTCTTTTCTTTTCCTTTGAAGTAATAAAAGCTTACTAAACTTAAATTTTATAAAAGAAATTTTTCAATAATATACTAAATAAAGAAAAACAAATAAATAATATCTTAAAATTTCACAATCCTAGTATCACAATCAATATTACAAATTTTTATCAATAAAAAACAGATTAAAGTTTATAAATACGGATTGTGTTTATTTATATTTTTTATAAATATTTGTTTTACTATATCATTAATAAAATTTTAAAATTAATTTTAGCTGAAAATTTAAAAATTTACTGTTTCTCAAATACAGGCGCACTACTTATTACTAATTTTTAGCAAAAATATATCAAAAAAGTTATAAATTAATAAATTTGGATGTGACCATTCTTCAAAAGGCTCACAAAAGAACTGTCTACGAATTCAGATCATTGTGTATCTTCCAAAAGCTATACATTATATGGGTCGAATAATAAGTTGAAAGATTATTCTTAGCAGAAGATTGAATTAATCAGATAAGAAAATATGTGCTTCGTCTATTTGCTTTGTTTTAAGTTAGTTTTCTTTTTATATAGTTCTAAAAAGGAAAATAAATCTAAAACGTTTTAATATACTCAGTTCAACATAGAATTAACAGAAAGAGGAAATTTTCGATTTGATTTACATTTTAGTCTGACCTAGAAACGAGTCAGTTTCTACATATAAATTTACTTATTAAATACATAAATAAGGAAGTGATTGACTTCCGGATAATCTTATCTTTATTTATTTCTTCTCTTCTATATCGATTTTTGTTGGAATTAAACGTTTAGTAGGATGTGAACTGATTTTTATCTGAGATCCATTGAGTACAAATAAAAGTGAATTCTTTTTCCTTCTAATCTTTCATTATTAGGTGTAAATTAAATAGCGATATTTTTTAATGAAAAAAATCCCTTTACGCCACATTTTGTATTATGTTAAAACAAAGAAAAATCTTATTTGGAAATTGGTTTAATTTTGATTGAATATCTTTTAACATCCAACCATTAGAGCTATAAGCAACTTATATTATTAAACTTATCATTACCTAATCTTTTCAATAAATAACCAATAAATATTTATACATAACATTTCTCAGGAAACAGTCTTCTGTAATGAAGACAAATAACTAATGAAAATACGGTGATAAAATATATTCTTGTTCTTCTCCAAGTTGTCCTTCAAATGTTCACATTCAAATATTACAAAAGTTCTCCTGAATATCTTAATATTTGTGTATGTTAAGGGGTTTATTTTGAACATGAAGATATTAATAAAATTATTAATGTCATGAGAATAATTTATTCATTTTGTCGACTTTTTTCCTCTTTGACTTGAAGGGACGAGAAAGAAACTTTACAATTTTCGAGAAAAGTTTTTTCTTTTTACCTTTCCTTTTAATATTTTTTGTAACAATAATTGAATCTTTGGGTGAAACAAGTTTTACTTGTGTAGAGGGAAAATCACTTTCTTTGATTTGGAAAGAAGTTGAAAAATCAATATTCGAGAATTCAAAATCATTTGACATATTGATCATCATTTTATTTAAATTCAGAATGGGAGGGTTGTTAAAAGACATTTCAGAAAAGGAATTCTGCGTCGAAAGAAAAATGTCATTCCACTCATTAGAATCTTTATCAAGATTTGGATGTGGACTGTTACTGTCCGAACTATCTATATATTGCAGATCAATGAATGACAAACCATGGTTCAAGGGTTGAAGATCTTCATTGTTTATTGGAAGTTTATCAAAATTCATTTAGGTCGAATATTTTAACACTATTGAGAACATATTAAAACAATTTTAAAACATTTTCCTCAAAATTTTGAGTATTACGTCATTAGGAAGCCGGTAACACTTTATAGTGCTTCTTATCATTTTCTATTTATTAGGTGTATAAATATGATTCAGGCTTTTTTTAAAATGATAATAAAAATTTTGTTTTCATATATATCTATTGAATATTATATTGAATTGAAATTATATTGAATTGATTTATAAACAAAAATATCATATAATTAATAATATCACGAGACAGTTGTTCTAATATTCATTGTTTAAATATTATAGCGATTCAAAATGTCAATATTCATCCCAAATAAACGACATTTGCGCGAAGTAATTCTAGATTACTTTATTGCGAAGAATACTGCAGCGGAAAGGTTCGAGATACCTATTCGATGACCACTTGTAAAGATTGGTTTTGCCGTTTTAGAAATGGCCAATATGATACGAACGACAAGGAGCATGGGAAGCCACAAAAACAATGTGAAGATAGAGATTTGAGAAGACTGTTGGACGAAGACCCATGCCAAACACAATCTGATCTGGTTGTCGCATTAAATGTGACTCAACAATATATTTCAAAACGTCTGAAATCTTTAGGAATTACCGTAAATACTCGAATATAAGTCGACCTCGTGTATAAGTCGAGGGGGAAAATGGGAAATTCTGTGAAAAACCGTATGACTCTTATATAAGTCGAGGTAAAAATATATGTCTAGGTAGTTTCCTCTTTCGTACATTTGGAAAATAACAAGGGAAAAATGTCAATCTTTTGATACTTTATTGCAAAATATTCGTGATAATATTTAATATAATTCATTGACATACTTAAGTACTTCTTATAATAATCTTTGGAGGCCTTCATAATACATTAGTCAAGAGGATGAATACATGATGACCTCTTTGGCTGAAAAAATTTCAATGTTACTTATTTCAATATCTTTAAGATGAACTGGTACTTTGTCTAACAATAATAGTATTCAACGTCCCGATGCTTTCATTTACCGTAGATACTCGAATATAAGTCGAGGTAAAAATATGTCTGGGTGGTTTTCGTACATTTGGAAAATAACATAAAATAGCAAGGGAAAAAATCAATCTTCTGATTGTAGCTGCTGATTTGCGTCAATCTTTGACTAATTTTTCAGAGATGTCAAATTCTGTTACTGCTTTGCTGTTGTTGTTCTCATTTTTCGCATATTTGATCACTTTAAGTTTAAAGGAAGCATCATACGCACATCGTTTTCGTTTCTGTTCTGGCATTTTGTGAGTGTAGAATGACTGAATTTCATAATTGTGACAGGTGACATGGTCTATATATAGGCGAGTTGTGTGCGACGTGCTAAAAAAGCTGTGAGAAATTTGAAATAAATTATCATGCATAGCACTGTGATGCTGAGAAAAACTGGAAAAAACGAAAGATAAATGATAATCAGTATTCAATTATGAACACAACGTGATACATTGTATAAATACAGCCATTACATTGGTTAAAACTGCTATGACTCTTACATAAGTCGACCCCATTTTTTTCATCAAATTTTATAGAAAAAAACCTCGACTTATATTCGAGTATCTACGGTATTTGAAAATTAGGAATTTGGATCCCACATAAATTGACAGAAAGATGAATTGAACGGAAAAAAACAATTTGTGATGTCCTTCTTCAGAGCCAAAAAAGGACAAGTTTTTTGCATCGAATTATCACAGGAGACAAAAAATGCATTCGTTATGACAATCCAAAACGCAAAGCAGATTGGGTGATACCAGGTGAACCAAATCCATCAACAACGAAACAAAATGTTTACGGTTTGAAAGTTATTTTATGTATCTGGTGGGATCAGAAAGGGGTGATCTATTATGAATTTTTAAAATCTTCTCAAATACTAACTGGTTAACTTTATCGATCACAATTAATTCGTTTGAAGCAAGCTTTGAATGAAAAACGACCACAATGGGTGACTAGAAACGAAAAGATAATTTTACAACATGATAACGCAAGACCACACGTCAGTTGTAAATAATTATTTAGAAGGTATAAAGTAGGAAGTCTTACTTCACCCTCCCTATTCACCAGTCATTGCATGTAATAAATTTTGTAATAAATGTCTTTGTTTTCTTATTAAAAAAAACCCGGAGTCATAGTTGTACACCTAATATTTACAGATATTTTTTACATAAAATATAGTGATATTAATTTAATTCCAATGTGATTGAAAGGTAATTGACCAACATATAAAAATATTAAACAAAGTTTATTATAAAACGATAATAATAATTTAAATAATAAATCACAATTAGGTGAATTAAAGTCGAAAATGTAACTGTTTGATCAATAAAATTATTGATATCTTTATGAAAGATATATTATCAAAACAGGAAATTGCCAATAATAATCCCATTATCGCTGATTAGAACTAAATTAATTAATTATCACTAATTTGAAGGGTGTAGAACTGAAACCATCCATTGAAAATAGTCCTTTGAAATTCATCGGAAAAAGGTTAAAAATATTTTAAAATAACAATTGAAAATTCACACAATTTTTAAAAAAAATAATAATAGTTGGAATAAAATGAACTGAAGATTCAGAATAATTAATAAAACTCTTAGCATATAAAAAAATTTTATCTGAAAATATCGTAAAATTTCTACTCTAAATAGAGAAAACAATTTTGAAATTCAATATTTTAATTAATTAATTTTAATTAATCCTGACTACCGTAATATTTGCTTGTCTCACGTGAAATTGTATTATAAACTCAATAAAAATAGTTTTCACCCCTCTGACTGAAAAGATAATAATTACTGAATTAAAGAGTTAAGCTATAGTAAATATTGAAATGAGTGAAAACAGAGGCAAAAGTTATATTATATTTTGAACTTGGAAATTTCTTCAAGGGTTCACAAGTAAAATTACAAAGGATCTGTGAAAGGGAAATTTAGGACATATCTTAAAATTCTTTTTTTATGAAAATTATATTTTAATTATATTTTTCAAAGTTTATGAGTACTTTTAGTCTTTTTCATATTGATAAATTGTGAAATAATCCGTTGAATTGGCAAAATCGTTAAAATGTGACAATTAATCAAGTTTGACACATTGTGAAAGTAATTGTAATTAAATTTATACTCGCTTCCCCCAACCGTTTAATTATGGTCGTATCTGCGAAACCATTCGCTGGTGAAAGCGAATAATTAATTCATCTACGAAATCTGCAAAAGCAAAGCTAAACAATGTGGAAATGTTTAAATATTTGCAAAGCTGGGGATTAGCTGTGTTGAACAATAATATTAATATTCATATCCGACAATTATTAGTTCGTAAAACAAAAATAATTTGTTAAAGGTTTTGTTTGAAATTGAGCATTTCCATTCGTAAAAACACTACTGGATTTTCTCGAGAATAAGCAGGACCATTGGTTTATTTTCGAATGGGCTTATTTTTAAAATTTTTATTTTAGTTTTTTAAGTTTTTTGCTTTGTGATAAAATTATTTTTTCAGCATTTTTTGATAGATTAAGTATTTTAAATATTAATTTTCATGTAAAATTAAAAAATATTACTAATTCAAGAATCGTAAAATCTTTGCGTAAAATAACCTAATTTTGTACCTAATTTAAAATTAATTAATTACTCTAGAAAAAATTATAATCGTTGAATTGATTAAATATGAAGATCAATATTTTTTATTTTAATACCGTTTTTAATGCAAAATAACTCAAATATTACTATCAGAAGAAAGTTTTATACAATAAGATTTAAATTAGATGCTGCAAAAAAATTAAAAATGAACAATAATAATGTATAAGTGCTACATCTAGAGCTTTAGGTATCTCTAGAAAGCAAATGAGATCTTGGAAAAATAAATAAATAAAATTTTAAACAACTCAATACAACTGAATATAATATAACTTTATGTTTGTATAAGGTTGTAACATGAAATGTCGGAATTTATTTGTTTATATATGTATATTATAATATAATATAATAACTAATTGAATCTGTATTATAAATCTATCATAAAACTATATTAAAGGTTTTTTCATTAGTTTAGTTTTTAATTAGTAAATTAGGATTAACGATTCTTTGGACCCATAATAATTACATGAGACCGTTGCTTAAAGTTTAATAACAAGCTTCAATTTTTTCTAAGGAATTGAATTTCGACCTTCTTAATATATTGGTTAATCAACAGTATTTGGTTATCAAAAAAGCAACGTCTTATTCCATATGAAAATGCATTTTAAAAATTCATAAACAATGAAAATTTTATTTATTAAATTAATTCTCATGATTATTTGTGATCATTGAGTATCTTTTAGGTAACAAATCAATTTCTTTTCAATAAAAGTTCTCATTTTTAACGGTTAAATTTTTACTATATACTTTCAACATTTCCATCCACAGTAAATTAGTTGTCATTCGACAAAGGTTTCAGCTACCAGAATAGGTTAAAAATTTACTTAGGTCTAGCGTTATTGTGGTACAGAATAGAATCTTTTCTATTAAGTATTTTTTAAAATTTAGACTGAACAACTATACACAGTAGAATGAACTATTAATAAGTTGGATTACATTTATCTATTAAATGCACATTTATTTTCACAATAATATTGAGCTTAGTAACAAACGATGGCTCTTGATTATGTTAACAGTATAACCATTTTATTCCATTTCTTCAGAATGGTTATTCGTCAATATAGAAAAGCCTCATGCCGATACCAAGTGAATAAAGTAGAAAATTCATCCAAACTCTCCGTCATACGATTTCAAAAATTAAAATTATGAGGAATCAATTTTGAATTTTTCCTAAGGTTTGGATGTAATATTCAATGACTGAGACATTTTACATTATTTTGCAATTCCTCTTGTATTCGTGAACTAGTTCTGTTCCAGGATTGTCTGCAAAACATTTCTGACTAACAAAACGCAGATAAGAATTAAATGTAAAATTCCAGTCTCAAAAATGAACAAATCATTGATAAACATATAGAATGAATGAACTTTGCAAATATGTACGGAATCTGGTCAATAGGCAACCCAATAAATTTTAATTTCAAAATAAAGCTGTTACTATTTTAAAACTTTTAAAACATTAGGTCTCTCATTAGGTTTTGTTCACACATTTCAAATTCAAAAAATGACACAAATAAATAAATAAAATGTAATTTAATTGGAGTTCTACTTATGTAGCTCATAAAAAACAATCTTTTCATTATGATAACATTAAGATAAAAATTATACAATTTGTACTGTTTATATAAAATGAGACCGCAGTTTCTTGCCAACCCAATATCAAAAAAATTTTATTTATCTGTATATTGATAAACTGAAAAATCCGATAAATATTCCCAACAAAGCTTAAAATAATAATTATTTATTTAATTTTAAAATTGCTATATTGTCACGTAATATTGTTAATTTGATATTTTATTTTTTTCCAATATTTTTTAAGTTAATATAATATTTTTCGAATAATTACTCCTTTGTAATTATTGTACATAATTAGGAGAACTAATAATTTATTAAATTCGTTTGAAATATTTTCCAATTTCACTATACATTGGGAAATCTGAAAATTTATTATTTTTATTATTTTATTTAACTTAATAATTAATTTTCTTCTTTAAATTTATTTTAATAATATTCTTAGGGAAAGGTTTAAAGATAATTTTAATATCATTAACAAATGTACAATACTTTCATAGAAAAAACTTAATTTATAAAATTTTAATATTTTTTATATTTTACCTATTTTTTCTTTTAAAGGTCAACTGATTCTACTATCTACTACTAACAAACACTTTATCGGTCTCCAATCAATATTTCAATCAACTATTATCTTAGAGGAAGGAACTGATATTCCTATCTGATCTAAGATTAAAGTGTCGCACATAATCAAATCCTTTCCAATATTTCATTCCTAAACATAACTCACTTTCGGGAATCCTCATTAAAATCATCATCAGGTGCATAATATGTATGCCTTCCGTCTCTCAGGCTTATATCACTTTACGTTGTTGTTATCATTTCATGAAGGAATTCATCCCCATTGCCATATTCATTTTTGCAGACATTTATAAAATATTAAATCAAATTATTTTAATGAAAAAAATTGTTGAAGTAAAATCAACAAAAAATTATTTATTCTTCTCAGAGATTTCTGAAAGAAAACCTAATCAAACTAAGACCTAAGGAAAATCTGAATTCCTTCACAGTTCTTTTTTAAATTAATATATGAAAATCAATATTACACCTTTAAAAAGTTCAAATCGTTATATTAAGTGTATGAATAAGTTTCCGAATATTTTTAAATAAATAACTGAGAAGAAAAAAATAAAATAAATAAACTTTATTATAAAAATTAACACTGGCATCCTCATAAGATTGAAAATACAGTCAACGGTCAAATTTCAAAAGTAATATTATCAATAATTATCAAGCTATAAGGAGAGTACACTTGGTTCATTTTTATATTCACTTTAAATGGTAAAACTATCCTTTATACAATGTTATTCTTACTCTCGGATGACTGTAAAGAAAGTGCTTCTAACTCATTTATTAATCTTTCAATCTGAATATTTTATTGAAAATTTTATTACCTCAGAATACTTCAAAAAGAAGGAAATTCTTTTTGGAATCTTAAGCATTATTTTTTTTGAATTTCAAAATCAAATGAAGGACAAGTAACACTCATTTTCTCTACCAGGGCAAAAACAATACAAACCCCAAAATCAAGGAGATTGTCATTCTGATTTTATTAAGTCAATACACAACCAATGTCGTTTTTACGGAAAATTTTAAACAATGGAAAATGACACAAAACAGGTATATTGATTAAATACACATGAACCATTGCTTTCTACCATGTCACATCATTTACAAAGTAATTTCATGATGTTATCTTTATAAAAAACTAATATGATAATAGTATTGTGAGTTCAAAGGTCATCTATAATATATGGTTTTTGGCTTTTTGTATGTCAAAAATCAAAATAGAAAAAACCCAGTCAAATTATGAGGTAAATTTATTTATTCTAATTAGCATATTAATTGTTGTCTCTTCTAATAACTAGATAATTTTCAACAACCTTAGCAAATCATTGAAATTGATTGTCTCAATAGCCAATAAAACCTTAATAAAGAAAAAAACTGAGAAATCCATTATCTTCAAATTATCGATAATCTGATTGATCTAAGACTCCACTGAAAAATGACAGGTGACTAAAAGTCATTTAAAAATTGACAAATTTGCATTTTAAAAAATTGAGTTCGTGTAAATTGAAATGAATCGACGACAGAACTTTCTGGTACATCTATATCTTTTTCTTTCTACCAACGTTGCACTTTTACAAATCATGAATATGAGTGCGACAATAATTAATTGTAAATTTATAGCTTTTCTTAAAGTTCATCATTGAATATTTATTCTAAAAAGTACGAAAAAATATTAAAATTTATTATTAATGGTTTAAAAATTTCGCGAAATGAAGCATAAGTAAAATTTATATAATAAAGACATTATATTTATAGTAAAACTACATTATTAATATTAATAAATTTCAAATATCAAATTCATTTGTAAAGTATTTGTTTTTCTACATCAATTTAAATTAACTAGTTCTGACCATTTTAGAAAATTGGCAAATTTAAAAATCAAGCAGTGATCAAATACATATAGTAAAAAAAATATTCAACTATCTAAATCCATCAAAAAATTGTATAAACATTGCTCAATCCATAAATGATCTGCCGAATTTAAAGACGGTCGTACAAGCCTGGAAGATGAACCCCATTCTGGTGGTCCGAAATCGACTAGTACTCCGAAAAGATGCTCAAAAATGACGTGAAGTGATTCTCAAAGATCGTCGATTTAAGGTATCAGATATAGCTAACAGATTACACATCAAACGAACAGGTTTATTTTATTTTGAATAATGAATTAAACATGAAAAAATTAACGCAAATGGATGTCACGTTTGCTTACAGTTGAACAAAAATAAGTAAGAATGAACCTTTCTCAAGAGTGTTTGGCACATTTTCAGAAGAATAAAACTGATTCTGTGCAATAATTTGTTACCACATATGAGAAATTGGCTCATTACTATACCCCAGTAAGCATTGGAACATCTGAATTCTCATTTTCCAAAGAAAGCGATAACCGTTAAATCCGCTGGTAAGGTTATAGCATTAATATTTTGGGATTCTAAATGAATTCTTTATCCATTATCTCCAAAAGGTGAAACAACCAATGGAGAGTAAAATTGCCTGATACATTGGATACCATCATTAATGAAAAAAGGCTTGGTTTGCAGAGAAAGAAAATAACTTTTCATCAAGATAATGTACGTTCACATAAGACATTAATAAATTAATGGCAAAAATCAATGAATTAAAGTATGAACTTCCCAAACATCCCCATATTCACCCGATTTGGCTCCCTCTGACTTTCAGCTGTTTCCAAAGTTGAAAAGTTTTTCTTGGTGAAAAACGCTTTTTGACAATCATCAGTTCATGAAGCAGTAAAACATTATTTTGGAAGCATTGACGAAAAAAGTTTTGAGAGGACATAATGGCCTTAGAACATCGTTTTCAGAAGTGCATTAATAATAATGGAAATTATGTTGAAAAATAATGTGATTTCTGTTAAAATAAAAGTTTTTTTTCCATTTCATTTCGCGAACTTTTCAAACCAATCTCGTAATTTAAGAATATAGGATTCTCTTATAATGCATTTAAGTAATTTAAACAAAGGGGCCCATGATTCTATTATCATACCCTAAAGTTATTCTGGTGGGAATCGAAAAAATCAAAGATGTAATATTTGCAGCTTTATAAAAAAATGTTTTTTGGAGCATTGGTCAAAACAAATAATACTTAGAGATGGCATTGTTCGGACTGTAAAGTAAATAAGATAAAAATTCCAAGAGAAAGTCGTAATTTTCTGAACGATGTGATCATGCATTATCTTGATGAATAATGACGCCATTTCTGCTTGCATAAGTTAACCATTTTTTTTCAATCTTTTCCATTTGAGCACAATACACATATGCGGTTATTTTGTCATCAGGTTCCAACAGCTCGAAATGCGTAATATGTATCAATGGCGGGCCACAAAGCATTTAATATTACTTTTAAATGTCTAGAATGTTATCATTTGAACAAGTCGTAATGACAGAGTATTTTTTAATTAAATAATATATA
>JBBMKC010203268.1:0-24075 GCA_037834085.1 Bipalium vagum
TAAATAAGCTTGTCACTCGTTGGGAGAAGTGTGTACAGTCTGGCGGATTCTATTTTGATAAATAAAACTTTGTTTAAACTGCCATGTGTTCCTTTAAAGTTAGATGTTAAAAACCGCCATTTATTTCTTTACCACCTAATATTTATATATATATTTATATACGGATGGTGACAATGTCCTTCTGTAGTTTATATTAATCTAATCAACATTTCTTAGCTGAGGTACGTAAAATGTAATTTTACGTCGCTATATTTTTATGTTTGGATCTAATGTTTATTTTCTTTCGACTTCCAAATCGGGTTTGTAAGTGTTGCAGTTGGTTGTTTGACAGACCAGTGTTAAGAAGCCCCAGAAAAGTCAGTCAAATTTTAAAATATTATATTTACTTATAATTTAGAGTACACAAGTATTATGAGTTTGAAGTGTGGGGGCGCTTATATTTCCTATCTGACTCCTAATAAAAGTGAAAGTACCAATCATAAAAATAACAAAGACAACTCTTTGAAAACTTATTAACGATATTACAATTTACAAATAAATGTTTACAATGACAATTGATTAATCTAAATAGACCAAAAGCTCCAAATGACAAATTTAATTAATTAAAGAAGGTTCCAATATACATTAGGAAAAGTGTAGACGCCCTGAAGTAAAATAGTGAATCGAGTGACTAGTTCACCAGACCGTAAATCTCAAGAAATAAACACCAAAGAAGAATCTAGAAGATATTAAATAAAGGCAGAAACGGAAAATTATATTCACTTTCTGTGTAATTAGTTTAATTATAACAGTGGATGTGACAAATCACTTAAAATTGATCTACTGAATAAAATTTGGTTGAGTTAAGATAAACTCTTGAAAATTTTCTTTCAGGTGATTAAACTGAAATTTAGCTTTTAACTTATGACAAGTTTTATTTTTTAAACATCAATTCTAGTTGTAATAAGCTAAAATTTTGTTAAGTGCGAAATTATGATTTTTGCTTGTGTATTTATACTATTTTGTCTTCTGCCTTTGCATGTTGATGTCATAATGATATTGTAAATTATTTTTAGATGTCGTTATTTGTCGATTATTTGTTTTTCTTAATACTTATTTAATTATTATATTTAAGTTTTATTATTTATATTATTATTGATATTTCTTATATTGTCAAATTTTATTCTTATTTTTATATTATTTTAATATCTATAATTATACATTATTAAATTATTAACTATTGCATTTTATTTTTATAGTTTATAGGTCTCATGATTGAGAGGTATATTTTTATTATTATTTAATTTGACATATATATTTCAGGTTTTGGAACTTGATTGACTGTTCTCACGTAAAGCTTATTTTATTTTTTGTCAACTTGGTTACATCATGAGTATTTAATAAAATTATTCACGCACATAATTCGGAAATGAAATTGAAAAGGGTGCATATTTCTAAGAAAAAATCAAATTTGTCCTGCCCGGTTTGGATATACCAGATGACCCAGAAACCCATGGACAGGGTTAAGTGAGTTGTTTTTCACTTTTGATTGAATTTTTATTGTTTCTACTTGCTATTTAATCATTATCATTGCTCCGATTTTATTGTCTGCGTTCTCGATTCGACTTGGTGCTAATTTGACAGTGTAATATTTGAAACAATAAAACTGTGTGAATTTATCATTATTATTATCGATTTATTTGGAACTCTAACTAATCAATTATTGTGATCATTATTTTGACGAATCAAATGCAATTACTAAGTGACGTATCGCTTATTCGCTTATTGTGATTTGATCATTTATTCAGTCTGATAATTCGACTATTGTGGCTGACTGGTGTATTGATTTTTTGGGGTCGCTTTGTCACAGAAAATAAAGTTTCAGTGTGACAATTTCGATTCATTAATAAAAGGGTACGTTAGAAACATATGTGACGGGGTCAGTCAGTTGTGATCTCCAGGATATATTAACAAATTTAAGACAACCAGTCAGCTCACCTGGCCGAATAGAACTAAATTTAATGACGGTTGTTGTAAGACTGGACGTCAGTTTTCTCGTGGCACTTCGAAACAGAAGAGAGAAACTTGAGTATCAATGCAACATTTAAAGCTAACACCAGGTGCTGCAAGAAAAAGCGAAACATTATTCTTTATCACACGTTACCGATGTAACATGTCACAACGTTTTCTCTGTCAAGATGTGAAATTGTACAATGTTCACAGATCTGAGAATTGTCCTTGAGCGAATCACGTAAAAAGTCTGCTCTTAAAACGGAGAGACAATAGCAATAAAAGGTTCTGTAAATCTGACGGTTAGCGACCATTTCCGAGGTGCAATACAGTCTCTAGCGATCTGGAAGATAAGTGCGGTGCAGTGAAGACGGGTGGCGTGCTCTCAAAATGAAGACTGGTGCTCGGTGACCTCGATGCGGTTGATCTTGTTGAAGTAGCTGCGATTCGACGTGTCAATACTGTTGGAGGACGAGTGGTGTCGATGGTTTTCTGTCAGGTTGGCGGCAGAAGGTAAGGCTGCTCCGTGGTTGTCCTTGACTTGGCTCTTCATCTTGCAAATGTATGACTCCAGCCGACGGCACTTGATGAGCAGTTGCTGAAAGTTGGTTTCGATTTGCCTTTGATATGCTATCACTTTGAACTTCTCGGCCAGCCACGTCTTCTTTTCGTCTTCGAATTGTTCCAGCAATTTTGCTGCCGCCAGGTCGTTGGCGAATTGGCCCGTCTAAGAATGTCATCAAAAAAATCATTATTAAAGAGTTTCGGCACACTTTTTAATCTCCCCTAACATCAACACCATGCATCCTCATTTCCAGTCCAAGAGGAACCGGAAAAAGAGGAGAAAGACAGAAGGACTTGGGATATAACGAAGACTCGGGGAACAATAGGGGTCAATAAAGCGTTTGAAAATAAACAGGACTCCAAATAAGACTCCAATGATGAAGATTCGATTAAATCAATCCTGTCAGTTTATTATTGATTTTTTAAAGAAAAGTATCGACAGAAATAAAAGAGAACAGTTTAGTCAAAAGAGCTCTTTCAAAAAATCCTCAAATATTCAGATCATGGAGGAGTCGATAAGCAAATTAGGAGATCACTGCAAAAGTTGTGGTTCCCTTTAAAATAAGTAAAGCAACCTTACTGATCAATTGGACAATCACCATTCCTCCCCAACGTTCCACAAATTGTTCGAACCAATACTGGTAGCAACTTCTTGGATTTCCTTGGAAATAGTCTCTAACAGGAATTTCAACAGCTTCACCAGAATTAGGTGCTTTACCACTGAAACCATTGTATAAAGGTCGGAACAGATAAAAATCAGAGGGCTCGATATCTGGAAAGTATAGTGGGCGTTGGAGAACTTCCCATTCCAATTGTTGCAGTATTCACAGTGTCTTTTGTGCATAGTGGAGTCTGATATTTTCGTGGTGAGATACAATTGCTTTCCTATTGTTCAAATAGCACAGTGCTTTTCTGCCAACATTGTTTCGCCTCATGGGAGAAGTTCAAAATGAATAATGCCTCTACAGTGCCATCAAATGCTCAACAACACCTTCAATGGATCTAGCCACTCAAAAAAGATGATAAAAGAGAGGATATGAGACTTGCAACGTTTAGTTTTTATTGAAGAGAGTGAAATTGGGACATGTCATTAACAATTTGCATTATTTCGGTACTTTTCCCTTCAAACGAACTCATACAAGTATCTGAGCACTAAAGATCGGTATGCGCCGCTTGGCGCCTATTCTGCAACTTGTAGACGTGTCAGAAAGATTCGATGGCTTATATGTCAGTTCCAGTTGTTCCAGTTGTTCCAGTTGTTCCAAATATCGGAAACGATGCTTGAGCCGATAGCAATGCACGTCTGAATTCTGTCCAGCACAGTGGCCGCAGTCCAATCTGGCACTGCATACATGAACACTTCTTTAGTCTCCCAGCATATCCATATGAAAATCCACTGCTGGGACTAGACTGGACTTGAGTGGTTTTTACACTTGAGATTGGCGTCTCATCGATCTCGACGTGTAGACCTAACCGCTGACAATTGTTGGAGTCTGCAAAAACCGCCAGTCGCAAATTTCTCGAAGAAAGTTCTTACTCCAGTCAACAATGGTCGTGTGGCCCATACATAATTCCTCTGAGCAGAATCTCATTGTTGCCAGATTTTTGGACCAGCAATAAATGAATAGAATTACTATCCTGAACTCCATCCTAGACAGCTCCAGCCAAGTTCCCTTTCGAACACCAATTTCTTGCTGACACTGTCGAGAATTACACATGCAGCTCTGAGAAACTGTTGAAAGTGTTATTTGGTGGCCACTGTTGCATAAACGTTGCTGATGGATCACTTTGTGGCTTTGCAAAAAACGTATTGCCTTCTCCTTGTCATGAACGAGATTTCATAGTGTCAGAAAGTTCATTTCAGGATTTTAAGTCCGAACGTAGAAAATTTTTGCCTAATATGAGCCTAGAGGCGGATAAGAAGTTGTTTTTACGGCGTGCATTTAAATATTCAAAATGTCTGAACATCAGAAATAAATCAAGGTTGGGTGCGTGCATTAAATTAGAGTTGGCAAAAAGTTACGGGGCTTATCTGGAAAAGATACCTCCTGATTCATTATGAAGAGGGATGAATTCGTAAAGAATACAAATTTGAATATGTTGTTCAACCATGTCGTAGGAAATGAGAAAAATAACACCTAACCTTAAATTGAACTATATTCCAGGTTCTAGAATTATACGAAAAAGCAAAATTCACGGTCTACTTTTATAAATTAAAACAATTATTATCATAAAGATTGATTGATTAAAAAACCTGAATTAATTAATCGATATTCGTTATTTCATGCAGAACAACCTGACAGACGTAAAACATTTTTCATTTTAATGAAGCATTTTCTCATTACTTTTCTGAACTTTTATTATTATTATTATTATTATTATTATTATTATCATTATTATTATTATTATAACTATTATTATTATTATAACTTTTATTGTTATAATTATTAATTATTAATTTATTTATATTTATTATTAATTATTATTATTATTATAACTAAAATCATGACTCATTGTCATGTGCATTAGGAAATCCTATTTCAAGCCACTGAACTTTAACTGGTAGATCCAAGTAAGAATAAATCCAATTTGGATTTCATGATTTTCATTAAAAGAAATCGAATTTATCATCAATAATCAATAAATCTGAAAAAAAATGAAAAAATAACTATCAAAAGAAAAAATCAATTAAAGTGGCCCAACAAAATCCCGATATCGGTTTTCGTTGAACTAAATCTTGTGTGCGTGTGCGTATGTGTAAGAATGTAACAGTGTGACGGAGAAATAGTTTTATAAATCAAACTTGGGAAAGTGTAATTACGAAATCGAAATTAAATAATCATTGGGCCAGGCTGAATATTTAGATGTAGTTTTCGTTGGAGAAGACACTGCTCCGATCGTGTTACTGTTTAGGTTAAGGGGACTCTAAAAGGAATTTCACGGAGAAGGTCGAGAGAAAGGTGAGATCAGAATAAAAACAAGTAATAATAATAAAACGGTACAAGTGCGGAACTGTTCAAAGTTCCACTATGAAAAGTGCTGAGGTTTCAGAGGTGACATCGGAGATCGTTGGGTTCAGTAGAAAACGGGCGTTAAGAGAAATGAGAGTATGGGATGGAGAGAAAACAACGGAGATTACCTGAGTGGTCTGGTCCTTGAGCTGGCAGTTCATGGTTCGGTCATTGGTTATCACCCTCAGCGACTGAATTGTCATTTCGAGGTGCAGGGATTTCTGATGCTGCAGCTCCAAACTGTGCTTCAGCGACTCGAGCGTGTCCATGGCCCGGTTGAGCTCGTTGGTTTTCTGGGACAGACGCTTCTTCAGCTCACTGATATGACTCTCCACCTCCAGTATTTTGCAGTTGGAGTTGATCAAGGACGCTTCGAGAAACTTGCCCCGCTGTCTTTCCGACATGATCTGTGAAGAGAGAGAAAGACAGAGACAATAGATGAATGGCATCATTGTTTTACAAAAACCGTTTTGTTCGTCATGGCGCCTTTAACGACAAAAAATGAAATGAAATTCTCGACCATTTTTGTTATTTTAGGGCAGTGTCCCCCTCAATCGCGACGGTTGATAATGAAAAATATTCCTGTCTCGTTGAGCGCTTTTTATCAATCTAATTTTATTCCTCAACTCGATCGATTTCCTCTTACAATTTGGCAGTGATCATCGCCTGAAGGCATCCTCCACCAATGCACAGCCTCCTCTCAGACCCAACCTTGGAACGAGGGTTCAGGACGGACAATGGAAGGGTTCAAACGCCTCAATCAAAGACCACAGAAAGGAGATCAAACTTTATTTCATTGTTGGCAAAGAAAGTGAATTGTGAATTGAAGGCAAAACAACTGTCCAGGACGATCGATGCCCCCTGCCTGGTCTGAAGCAGAGAAATCCACGGCCAGTTGGCAAGGCAGCCCTGACAGCCTCGAAGCACTGGAAAGCAGGGAAAACAAATGCCGTTTGAGTCCCTGTTAGTCTCGGGACATTTCCCAGTGGGAACAATTAAAAAATTGATTTCCCATAAAATGCTCCTTCTGCCAGGCAAGGAGAGTCGTCGCGCTTTGCGGAGGAAGAACATTTCTTGCCACAAGGCAAAATGAAAGTTGGGTCTCACGTCACCACCACGAGATTGGAGAGGATAAAGCTTTATTTTATGACAGTTGGTCTTCTCGAGAGGGGCAGACGTCCGGTTGAACGTGTCCGAGACCTCTGTCATCACAAGAAGCGCACCCTTCCGTTTTAGTGAAGATAAATATTTTCCACATTTCGACTGGTGGGCAGTCCTGAATGATGCCAGGAGTGGCCACCAAACAATTCGTCCACCCTCAACCTTAGCACTTTGAACATCAACATATGAACAGTGTTATTGATAACAGGTCAAGTCCAGGCTCCAGCCACCGGACGACACAGCGCTGCGCGACGAACCAAACTGAATATTGATCACGGAGAGGTTGCACTTAATCTCAAGGTCGTCTGCCCCTGTGCACTTTCAGCACTCTTTTTAGAAAACGATCTTCGCTTTCCAATTAAAAAGGATTATAATAATATAAAAATAATAATAATAAAATATTATTATTTTAATATTAAAAGGTAGTATAATAATTTTACTATGATAATAATAATATTAAATAATAATAATAATAATAATAATATTAAAAATAAATAATAATAAAATTATAAAAATAATATTTAATAAAAAAATTAAAATAATAATACAATTATAATAATATAATAATAATAAAATAATTGTCTTGTATAATTATGGTAAATACAATTCCCATGACAACGTTCGTGGTCTAATGATTCTTAAAGGTCGGACAATGTCGTTTAAAATAGAAAATGTGATCATCAATAATATTTACTAATTACTAATAATAATAATAATATAAATATCTTTGTTTAAGCTGTCTACATTGAAAACCTTTGAACTGAAGCTTTCCAATATCTAAGGTATTTTCGTCTTCAAAGGGTCACGATTGAATGATCGTTATTCGTTCCCCCTCGAACGAGACGACTAAAGGAACGAAGGGCAATGTCAGAGAATATTCTCCAATTGCTGTTCAACTGGAAGGACAAAATTCATGGAAAAAATTTGACTTTTCTATGGTTTCTGGTCAACCACTAGCCTGTAAAGTGTTCAGCAGAACAGTTACGATTGACCGGTTTTTATAGACGGTTTTGGTTGACTTGTTTCTTTCAAATAGTTACACTGATTTCAGTATAAAATTAGGCGATGAAAGGCTTTATTTAACGACGAGAAGTGTTTCTTTCTTGACAATATCGATCTTCAAAATCTGCGGAAAGGGTCGATTGAGTGGATGCCTAGGATGTTCCTCGACCTCTATAATTGTCTATCAAGTCTTACACTTTTTCAAAATAACTGGCGAGCTCCATTGACAAAATCACAGTAATGACTTTGTTTCACTGAACTTGTTAAGCATGAAGATTTAAATTTGGAAAATTACCCAATCAATACATAGTGAAACTCCACTAAACAATCGACCAAATCTTGCTGAAACCATTCGAAAACATTGTACTAGTTTTGGTGAGCTCGCAACATCCTGGTAAGTTTAATAGGCAAATTTGAGCTGACCACCGCGTCGTGAGAGAGTCACTGTTTGGTGCGGACTTTGGGCTCAAGATTTGATTGGCCCTTACTTTCTCGAAAACGTAGTGGAAAAGTAGTTAACATTAACGGAAATCGATAGGGAAAGATTATTAAGAATCTCTAATTCGTTATAAAATGGATTATTAAATTATTGATTTAATAAAATTTTGATTATTATTAGGATTAAATTCGGTTTGGTTTCGCTTTGTTTTAACGGACTAATTGTATATTAATTTAAAAGTGAAATATTTTTAAAAAATTTTATGACAAGTGTTAAGTAATTAATTTTTATCCATATAATTTATTAGCAGGGTAACAGTTGTCCACAGAAGATGTCCACAAATTCTGAATGTTACAAATGTTATGTGGTTAGAATGTGAGTGAAATTTATTTAATTTCATCAATATCGAGAAAAGTAATATCTTTTAGAAGTATCCATGTAAAATTTCAAATAAATCTATAAATTGATTCTTTGTGTAAATGTGCATGAAGTGTAAAATTTGAAAAATCGTGCTGTGATTGAATATTTATCCGAAAGGATTATCCAGGAAAGAAATTCATTCAGATAGGATTGATGTATTTTGGCGAAAGTGCTCCTTCCTGTTCAACACTGACAGCATAGGTCACTACATTTAAATCTGACCGCATATCGATTGAAGGTGATCATCGTAGTGGTAGACCAAAACTGTGTCAACATCAGAAATTGTTGAGGAAATCCATGTTATTGTTTTTGAACAACCAAGTATAACTACTCGTGAAGTAGCTCAAACAATTGGGATCTCGGATGAACGTGTACGAAAGATGATTTAAACATGAAAAAGGTTTTCAGAAAAGTAGTGCCACATTCGTTAACGATGCACAAAATCTGATGTGAAAATAATTTCTTTAGGAAGAATAAAACTGATTTCATCGGTCGGTTAATAACTGTAGATGAGACTTGGATATATCATCATGATACTAAATTAAAACAAGAACGTTTGCAGTGACCAGAACCAAGATGTTCCGTTCCCAAGCAGCCAAAAATAGAACTATTAGTGAAAAGGTTATGACATCCGTTTTCTGGGATACTAAAGGTATTTTGATGAATGAATACCTGGAGAATGGTAAAACAATCAACTCCAATTATTATAATAATCTATGGGATTAATTGGTGGAAAACATCGCTATAAATAGACCTGGATTGAAAAAGAGAAGACTCATCATTCACCGGACAATACACCAACTCACAAAAGAGTTTGACAAAGGGAAATCTGGACAAATCAAATTCCAAACTCTCACCATATTTTTATCTCTTCATAAACCTAAAGCAATTCCGTCGTGACAGGATTTTGTATCAAACGAGGAAGATGAGACAGCTGTAAACCAGCACTTTCGATACCTTCCAGATTCGCATTTCAGACATGGAAACCAGAATGACTGGAGAATAGGTGGACTGACTGCATGGCGTTGTCAGGAGATTATGTTGAAAAATAAATCATTTCATTTCCAGACTAAAGACCTTCACGCACCCTATAATGAGTCCATCCTATCCGAAAACAGAAGGTGTGCTCAATACTTTTCAATCGGAAGACTGAGAAGAAGTTATGAAAAAGTTTTAAAATTCGTGACCTTCACAATCCTAAGCAGTCCGTTTAAACAATGGGGGCCAACCCAATTCTAACCTGTTATCGTGGTGGAGATGATATATTCTCATTGTTAAATATTTATAATGGTTTACGTTTTGATTTGTAAATAAAATCTCACAGAGTTTGATTAAACAAAGTAAAAAAAATGGTTTTCATTAATAAATTAAAATGGCAGTCCTTTTTAAAGGTCTCGTTGCCATGTTGATAGTTCTTCAGTCCATCAAGGTTTTCCAATAACCGTTTTTTTTCCAACAAAAATCTCTTCTCCATCACTTTTCCGACTTCGCGCCCAAATCTCCAATATTTAAACAAAACCGCTTTTTTATTTTAATTTTTATTCATTAAACGAGTTCAGATTTTAATGTTACACTTGCGTACATGGACGCTGAAGGTCAGTTTTGTTTATTTTCCAATTTTGTTTAGATTGTTATTTTCTCACAAGTTTGTCAAGTTGTTCCAGCTGTGACGAGTACGTGTCCGAGGTTATACTTTGACTACCTGACAAAAATTCGAAAAACCAAATACCACAACAGTTCTAGAAAACGGAAAGCAAGACCTTTTTCAAATCGGCGGACTTTAGGATAAGAAACAACTCATATACTTAGCGAAAGAGATTCATTCTTTTTTTTACTGGGACTGCTTAATATTATCCATCTTTACGTCCAGGGCTACAATAGTTTTAAAAATACTACATCCTAACGGGTTATTCAGGATCATTTAGCACATTTGAAGCCACTTGCTTGCCCGATCTTCTGTCCGATGAAAATGATCGATTTGAGGAACTCTACATTTGTTACCCTTTGCACAAAGATGGCCATGGATGGTTGATTTTGAACAGTCAAGGCTATCTGCCAATTGACGGTTGAGAGCGATGGATCACATTCTACATCTTGTAATAATAATGATGTCCGAAAACCTTGCTGAGGTTTGAGGCTATATCACCAGACTTGAACTTAGCGAACCACCATCTTGCTATGATGTCTTTTACCTACCCCGACCTTCAACTTCAGCAACAAGTTTGGTAACACATATTTCTTTACCAATGGTGCAATAAAATGACCAACATTTCATATTTCCCTGCCATGTTTCGCGCTATAAATGTCAATATTAAAACAAAAAGTGATAAACACTGAACTCGCTATTTTATTCGGGAAAACTTGCCGATTGTATTAAGAAATAAAACAACAATCAATATTTATATTTTTTAATATCAAACAGGTTCTCTTCAATTTATATTATTATTATTATTATTATTATTATTATTATTATTATTATTATTATTATTATTATTATTATTATTACTGACTGTCCTTTTTATGGGACCATAAAACACACCGCGCACTTCTTCTGTTGAGGCATTCATCGCAAATCAATACTTACATTTATTTCCCATATCAACGGTCTCTTTCCTACAGAATTGTGCAATTAACATTTTTGATCTACTTGAAAATCTTACAATCTGCAATGATTTCAGTGACCATTTAAAACAAATGGCGCTCTGTACCGGGAGGGAACCTTGGTATGTTTAATCAATGCGCATCCCCTTTCAATTACATTTTAACTGTACAAGCTGCTTTCAACATAAGTGTCCTCCGAGAATCAATATCACAGGACTCACTCAATGAAAGTCATAATTAAATCAGAAGACCATGATTTTTGCACCCTTCTTTGTATACCCTTTAGTACTGTGAGAGATTTATAAGACCTGATCACTAGGGCAACCAAAAATGCAAAAATATTCCGAAAAAGTGCAAAGTTTCTTAAGAAAAATGTAAAAAATTTAAATCCTATTTAGAAAAAATTAGATATGGATTGCAAAACTTTATTCAACCGTACGGGTACCGGTATTACTCAATCCGATAAAACAGGAGATAAAATAATTCCCGAGATTTTCTGGTTTAAAATGTCTCTGAGGTCGAAGCATGGCTTTTAGCATTGAAAGACGTCTTTCGATTTGAATGGAAGTTGGAGCACATTTCGTGACACTGGAGAATTGTGTCTGACTTTACTCGTCACAATAACATAAACTAAAATATATCAAAAATGTTTTTAAATTAAAAATGTTATTAATAAATCAATAATTGATTATAATAAATTGTTATTAATAAATCAATAATTAATCAATAATTGTACCTTTTAAAAGTTATTATTTAAACAAAATTGCATTTATAATTTGCATAAATAATGCAAAAAATACACTTGGTTGCCCCGATCGGTGATCACATTTTGTGGGAGACAAGAAACATGGAAAAACACATTGGGACCAGACCAAAGAAAACGGACATCGCACTCACCTCTGAGTCCAGAGAAAACTTTAGCGAGTCAACGTCGCGGTCGGAATCACGAAGCAGGTTTTCAAGATCGTTGGCCATTTCGATCGTACTGCTGTAAACGTCTCCGGACGGGAACATGTCGTAAATGGAAACGGATTCATCCAACGTTGGAGAGACGTCTGTCGACGAGGTCGTTCCAGTCAGTGTTCCTGTGGGTCTGCTGTAATATCCCGAGGAGTCGCCGGACTTTGTTAACTAAAATGAGACAAATTTAAGGGGTGTAGATTTCACCTCATTTCGATAAAAAAGTCAAACATAAATAAGGTCGACGATGTTTCCCAACGAAATAACAGGGGTACCATCTCACCTTAATGATGTTTAGCTTATTCAGTGCCAATTATAAAGATTGATTGGAGAAAGGGCTCATACTATAGAGACATTCGTGAAGCGACCTTTGACAGGACCCTTATGAAGACTTGTAAGATTTTTGTAAGAAATGGTTTCGACAGCTGAGACTACTCTTGAGACATGAAAAGGAATAAAAATGGGTAACTTAAAAATTTAATTAAGGAGTGAGGATGTTGCAAACGTGACATCAGATTGTTCGTGCCTAACTTTGACCAAAGACGTCCTCGGAGACCTCTGCCGATGTACGTGAACCGAGAACGGACGCAGAATGTCCGCAATTCACTCTAAAGACGTGACATATGCAGTGTGACAGTGACCATCACAGGACCGGTGAGAAAAATTCGACCAGCCAAATGGATTTGTGAACCCTCGAACAAAGGTGTAAAGGGTGTCTCAGGATTTCGTCTTCGGTCCATAATGGATCACGTTCCAAGTAGGTCTATCTTAGAGGATCAAGGTCAAATTTTGACTAATTAAAAGTAATTTAATTTGTTAATTGAATGAGTTCGTTGTTTAAAATGTGACCTTGGTAATATTAAAATTCATTTTAAAGACAATTTTTTATTACTAATTATTATTATTATTATTATTATCATTTATTATTATTATTAATCACGAAAATAGAGACACGGTAAATTAATAATTAATTCGTAATTAGTTAATTATTAATTAAAGCTTTTGTCACAATCACTCATTAATAATTACCATTGGTCTTCTACACTGTGACAAAATGGAAGAATGAATATTTTATAATTTCAACCAATCAGATTAATGGAAATATTAAAAAAGAAATCCAGTGTTATTTTGGGATGAAAGAGTTGAAATAGAAGGACGAGCAGGAAGGAGAGGCAGAGGTTCGTGAGACTCAAAGTCAGGGTTGGTTGGAAGGAAGTCAGTCACTAAAGAATAACGGCTTTAACCGTGACTCTCGGGAAAGCACTGGACCGTGACAGGGGGCCCAGCAGCTACATCGATCATACTTTTATCTATGACATTGGCCGTACCTGAACTGCGGAAGGCTTGGTCTTCGATGACGGACAGCTGGCGTGCGGAGGCACGGGGGGCGGACTGGCTCGTGGGTTCTGGGCCGTCTTGCCTTTCATGCCAGCAGGTGGCTTCGTTGGACTTAGCTCGCAATTGGTCTGCGCCCAGTCCGGCTGCACGGGCCTGAATGCCAGCGGTCGGATGATGGCCTTCCGATTGACATACTGAACAGCAAAGTAAAATCAATTAACATGATATTTACCAGCGGGAAGCACCAGTCTGCCGCATCACCAGAAATTAGCTGACTCTCGTGGGAGCGGTGTCGGGGCGGCTGCAGTCACACCGACGTTACACCCCTGCACCGTACTGAAACCGTTACAACTGCAACTACAACTACTACTACCACTACTGCTACAACTGGTACAACTGGTACCAATACCGCATCGGTCTTACCATATCTTTTTGGCCTGCCAACCACCACCACCGCCACCATTAATTCAGATCAGATTTAAATGCCACATTCTCGAATTTACGAGATCGGATCGCCTCGGTGTTGGGATCAGCAGTCGCTATTGATCTCTGTAACGGCAGACCCATTGCAGCTCCTCACCACAGCGCTAACGTCGACAGCTTCTCCAGACCCCGGGTAACACCATTTCGTGCCTACACCGCCTCCCTCGTGAACATTCCCTGGCTAATTAAGTTGAGGGAATAATTTCAAGTCACAACGACTGGGCCAACATGCAGAGCGCAATTCGGCAGCAAACGTCCCCCTCCCGCAACAAAACAAAATATTCGGGATCGTGGGCCAGATTGAACTGCCTGAGGAGTGACTGACAGCCCCAGGAAATTCATGATCCCGTGCGGCAATGGGAATGTCGACCGAACAGACGGAGCAACGGTTGCAGCAGAACAGACAGCAGAGTGGGTGGAATAGATAGGAATATGCAACATGCCCCGGAGAAAGTTCTTATTATTCGAAACCCTTTCGGACCAAGAACAAAGTCCCGGTGAAAACACGATCTAGCTCAAGGACTCAAAGAAGGAATCAAAAATTGTGCTTCATTCAAATTTCCCGTTTGCAAGAACACGTATAATTATAAAAACGATAGAATAATAATAATAATAATAATAATGAATTATGATTTCAGCCAATCATATTAATCGAAATATAAAATAAAATAAAATGCTATCTCTAAAAAAGAGTCTGAGACAAAAGGAAGAGCTCAGGTTGAAATACATATAGTAAAGAGAAAAAGGAGACCCATTTTTGTTGCAGGTTCACTCAACTGAAAGAAGAAAGGGTTTTGCTCACCTTCATCCTTTGATCAATGCATCGGACCACCGAAATGGTTTCACTATTCCACAAATTGGAATTGTTGGAGAGAATTGTGGGTGACACCACGCTGACTACCGTTTCTTCAGTTCTGCACATATTTTATCAATACGATCTCAGTAGGTTTCCCAGGTGATAGTTTCACCAGTAAGTCAGTAAAAGTAATCGATATTAAAGGTTTCAATTTAAAAATCAAAATTCAAAGATCCAAAGATTAGTGAAGAAGCGAGACCTTACAAAGACCTTGTCAGGAGTTAGGGCCAACCGAGACACTGAATTTTGAAATTCTCAACCGGCCGGTGCATGGGATTTTATTCATTCAAACAAATGACTCAATTCATAAACCGACATTCAGGCGTGATTCAAACGGGCGGGAGACAGAAATAGATGCACACACGCACGAACACACACACATTGCATACTTCAGTGGTAGGGAGAAATTTATTCATGTCGACGAAGCTCGCTTTGCACGATATAAATTGCATTGAAGCTATTTTTGTTTTAATCGGACAGACCGGTTGCACAGCGCACCCAACATCGCCTCTCCACCTACATGAGATCCTGTGGAATGATATTTATTGATCCGATCTTCCACTAAATCACGGGGAGGGGGCATTTACAAACGGATCACTACTGTTGTCGACAGTCGCTGACAAAATGAAGACGGACATGAATGATAACAACTATCGCAATCGAATGCCAATGATGATTTCGACGATTAAAACAAAAATCATTTCTCGATCAAATAAATTGATTTTGCACAATTTTTCCTTTCGTTGAGCAAAATTATTATTTTATTATTTATTTCATGATTCTCATTCCTTTTATTATTTATTGATTTTTTAATTTTTATTTATTTTAAATTAATACATAAATATAATATTTTGGTCATTTATAATATTAATTAATTATATTTATATTAAAAAATAAATTAAAAATAGACATATTTTAATTAGCAATATTCTGAAAATGTATTAATATTATTATTAATATAATAATAATTTTTAAATTTATTTTAATTTTTTTTATAATTAGATTTAGTTTTTTTAAATTACTAAAATAAAATGTCTTGTTTTTAAAATCAAATTAATTATATTTATATTTAAAAATAGTAAAATTAATTAATTAAAATAATTTTATTTAATAAATTCGTATTAATATGTTAATAATAATATAACTATTTATTATTATTATTATTATTTATTTATTTTTTTTTATTTTCATATTTGTGAGTTCAAGCTGGCATATGCGTCCAGATAAATAAGCTTGGACAGTACCAAGACCCTGTCCAAGTATTCATGAAGGTCGTCTGACAAGAATGTTCAGGCGAGCGTTCGACATTTATTCTAAGACATTCATTCGCATTTAAAATCGATGAGGGCGCGACGAAACAAAGGTGTCGCGCTTTGTGAAGTTCGAGAATGAATTCTTTATTTGTTTTAATTAATGAGTTTCAACATTACTCGGTTTCTGTGTCCACCAACCCCTAAAAATCGGATTGCACCACCTTTAATACATTCAATCTGACTAGCGATAAATGGAGAGAACACCATCAGAATATTGGGCAAGGGGATAGTTAAGGGGGTATCTCTTCCTGGTGACAGAACAAGGAAATCTGGCCCAGACTCCGCCGCAGAGTCTCATTCTCATAAAGTAGGTGAGGAGGGCCGGCCTCCATTGTCAGAAATTCCCATTTTCTCAGGCCGGGAGAAGAATAAAAGAAAAGCAATTAAGATTATACGGACAACTTCGGAGATTACGGTCAGAGGTGGGTGGACGCGGAGAGACGAGCGCGGACGGGCTGTGGGATTTCGGAAGGATTTCATCTTTCGTCAAATATCCGAAAGAAATCGATGAAAATAAAAAAAACTTAAAAATTTTTCTCCTCACAAATTCTCTCATTTTAAATATCATTCCAAGGGCGACAAGAGGTGGGATAAAAACACCTTCGACTCGAGTGGAAACATGAGACCTTCTTTTTACAACAAATAAACTTTATAAGTCAACACGTAGAACCGTTTTCCTACACAACACACTTCGCTTCCCGGTACGTTGCCTGTCAGTTTAGTCATGAAGAGATCATTTTCATTGGAGAACCAGTGTGAAGCCCTTTTCAACGGTTACATCAATAGTTCGGTGTGCTATGTGAACTGGAGCGTTGTCATGCAAAAGATGTAACTCTTGATTCTTTGTAATTAATAACTGCAAGGAAGTGGTGTTCCAATTTCCGCAGTAAAGAGATCTTGATCACCTCCTTTGTTTTCCGAAACACACCAAGTACGAGTCATTTCTGATGAGATAAATCTGAACGAACCCATTCACGAGACTCACGCTTGCGGTATGGAGCATAAAGACTGAACAATAAAAATAATATTCTTCTAAGAAGTCTGTCCAGGACCATGGATAGCGTCAGATTTTCTTGGCACGCTCCAATTCGCTTTCCTTGATTGTCTGTTGTCAAAGACGCGTATCATATCGACCGCATAATTTCCTGGTCAAAATGTTCTGCAGTATGTTCTGTAAAGTCTTCCTGATGAAATCAATTCTGGCAGACAGCTCTCTCTGGGTTAGGGAGCTTCATTTCCACAAGTTTCAAATAGTTGATAAATAATGCCATTCTTTTATGTTCTTCCCATAAGCAAAAACGAAGAGTTATTACTTAAACAGGTTCAAAAATACCTGGTTATATAAAATTTAACAGTAAAGTCCCGTCGATATTTTAATAGCCAATAGAAATTAAGCAACCAAATCGTTTGTATTGATGTAACGATTTTTGCATATTACATTTTTCCTTGTGTATTATTTATTCCCAGAATTATCAAAATAGTTTTTCGTTTTAATTACGTGATAATTTTCAAACAATGCTGACACTGGATGAACGAGTTTAAATCATTTTATGGCCAGTGAGATTTGGTTCCGCGACGCTGGTGCAGCGGCAGTGGAGATTGGTTATGAAGGGTTCACCTCCCAGTGCTAAGGCCATACGAAATTTATTTAATATAAATTTAGGAAAATTGATTCAGACACATATAGAAATGGAAGATTACCATGTGACAAGGAAAAATTGTCTTCAATTAGAACTTTTTATGAAGAACATCCAAAACCATCTGACAGAGAAGCTTCATCTCAACTTAATATGCCATTTTGAACATTAAGAAAACCTTTGAAACACAAATCGGCATGACAGAATGTCATTACTTCCCAGTTCATCGGTTATTAGGTGATGGTCACATTGCAAGCATTTCATTTTGTAAGGAAAAGAAGTCAGTGCTTTTCGATAAGCGAGACTATCCAAAAAGTGCATATTTCCAAGGAGTCAATATTTGAATTAGACGGACAGATCATTTGGCGATCTGGAAAGATTTATGTGGACAATTTCGTGGATGATTTCTGGACGACTCTGAGCACTTTCTTTCGTACATTGGCTCTCAATTGCCCCTGAGAATGGAGGAAGAGTTTGGAAAGGGGTCGGCGATGGATTCTTCGTTTCGATGGATTTTTAACTCTTTTCGGACCCAGGATGGCAAATAGAGTCATGAAGAATAGATAACAGCAGTCGCGGTTATTTCACAAAAGACGGGTAAAAAAAAATAATAGCGCTGGAATTTGAACTAATCGACTAAGCCTAACGAAACCGGTGCATGACCTTTGCGAAAAGGATGAAGCTTGGGAAAAAACGAGGGACATTCAGCATGTGAAAAGAACAAGTAATAAAGATTGCTGGGAATTGGTCTGTGAGAAAATAAAGATTGATGGAAACGGCCACGGCAACTCGTCGAGATGGTCGACTCCAGACGCCACAAGAGTCAAAACGTATCCCGGCCTTAAGAAACATATCGCGATTGAGAACTGGTGGTAACGGACAGCAGTTGGTGTTGGGCGCATTGGCCATTATCCCACATTCACACTTAATGTCAATACCGGACTTCATGAACAAATATGCCATTCCGTTGGTCTGCCTCTCTCCACAAGAAACACGGCACAATATGTCAACAGCAAATACCAGTCCGGAGGAAATCGATGCAGATCGACATCCCCAATGATAGAAAGTCGTCATTCGCAGCGGTGCCCGGATCTTTTACACTCCAGACACATTCGCTGTGTCGTTCTGTTCACATTGGGAAGTGAAAGGATTTTAGGGAGAAAGAGTCCTTTCAAGAAGAAAATGTAGGCCGGTTTGACTCGTTCCGACTCGTGGGATGATCAACAGAATCTGATCATGAAAGACTCAAAGGTAGTGAACATCCAAATCAAAAATTTGTGGCTAAATGAAATGAGAAGGGTTTGTCGAGATTGATGACAAAGATCACAATTTGACGAAAGTATAAAGATTATTTTTTATGAACAAAGGACCAAAGCGACTCAAAAGAGAGATCAAGTAAAAAATTTGATTTCCAGATCCTCAGGTCATTAATAATGTTTCACTTAACCTTTGAAAATGGGAATATTTGAGATGAAAACTTGAATACGTTCGGCAATCGGAACTTCCCAAGTCCCAGACCCTGGAACATGGGTTCACAGTTTTAATTAATTCATCAGGCCGGATATTATTCACGTAAATTAAAAAAAAACGAAACGACGTTAATTCCTTATTGATATTGCTCTGACTGTTGAAAAAAAATCTCCCAAAAAATTCAATACACCGGGTCCGGATCTTATCAAACAAGTACGACTACCGATGGTCTGCAAATGCTGATCTTCGGCATGGAATTGCTTCTTCTATCTACCTACAATTTCATGAATTTCCTGAGTTGAAACATTTTTATGATGTTCACTGTATCAATGTGGTTCCTTCGACCACATTTACACTCCAAAGTCCTTCGAGAGACAGTAGAAATTCAAGGTTGATTTACTGTGGATTTCCGACGCAGTTATCCTTCGAGAACAAAAATAAGTCGATGAGTGCTCAATACTCGATTTCTTGCCCAATAAAATGAAAATGCCAACTCAAATTCAAACTCGCGCTGACCAATAATAAAGTGATGGATTCAAACAAAACTTGTAACGTGTTACTTTGAAAAATGATATATATTAAAATGGCATAGAAATATTTGCTCATACTCTGTTTTGTGGGTGTCCCCTGTCATACGTTTTCACGCACCGATTTTAATTAAAAATTAAGAATTAACCAATAATTTTAAATCAAATCTAATTAAAGCAAGAAACGTTTTACGAATAAAATTGAAGATAAAAACATTTAATAAAGTTAGAAAATGTCTTAACTAACAATTTCCGAAAAATTTTGTTTTAATATTATGAGGTCGGGAGCGAATTTCAAAGGGTTTCAAAGGACAGGTCTTCACGAGAAAAAATGTTATTATAAAATGATGAGATGATGACGAAGCATTTAGTATTATTATTAACAAGTATTATTATAATTAATAATATTATTATTTATAATATTAATTATTATTAAAAATATTAATTATTATTAATAATATTATTATTAATTACCATTATTAATATTGTAGTTATCAATCATTAATACTATTATTGGTCTTCTTCTTAAAGTGTGATATCGGTTCCTTGGAAGCTCTGAGAAAGTCTCGGTCCAGAGGGAGAGGATGAACATGTGAAACGGAAAAAAGAAGGAGAATGTTCCTTTCGATTTTGTGATGGAATGGAGGAAATATAAATGCCAACATAATAAATATATATTAATTGATTCGCGATTTGCACTGGGTGACCAGGAAAGCAAAGTGAATCACTGTGCCCTCGCCCCGAAGGATGCGGGCACATGTCGGAGGCTAGCTGAAGGCAGAGGCAGGCACAACGGCGCTGCAGCAGCCTCGCACCGCGGGACCACGGGGAACCTTTGGCCTTCACCACCACCCCGACTCGCCTTCTGCTGAACGAATAACTTCCACTACGTTCACTATCATACTACGACCACTCCTCTCCCAACTATCAGCACTATTATCATTATAAATATTTTATTTTATATTTTATTATTATCACCACCATTTTAATTTGATTTAAAATTCTAATTAATCCTTTTTAATTTTAATTAATTACACTTTCATTGCCGTTTTCGTGAGGGGGGTCGTCCAGGGCCTCGGGAACAGCAACACGGTGCCTTGTGCCCAAATGATGACTGAACCAGTTTTGTTTTCCATCACAATTCCGCTACGGGAAAGAGGTGAAAGTAATTAAAAATAATTATTACAAAATTGGTAAAGGATATTCGATTTTCATCAGTGGTAAAAAGTGTCCGCGACGTCGGTGTCCGTCCTGAAGCCGGGGCAGTTTTAATTTGAAGAAGAAGAAGAATTCAAAATGACGGACAAGAGAGGGCGAAAATAAAACGAAGAAAACCTTCTCGCAACCAAGTTTCGCTTTCAGGCTCAGCACTTCTCCATATGGCTCTTTTAAGGCAAACAATATTTACATAAGATTTGGAAGCCTATGTTAATCTATGAGACGGGGTCCCCCAAAACATTGATCTTTGTCACCAGGACGTGTGGAGAGATGTGAAATCTGTTCATTAATGTTTAAAATTAGATTAAGCTTCGAATTAAGCACGGCAGTGAGAAATGGTTTAATATCGATTTGTTTTAATATTCTATTTTTAGCGCCGTCAAATATGAGCGGTAAATATGAAATTTGAGTCATTTTTCAACATTATTGAAAATAATAAATCGCTCGTGTCGGAAACTGTCCGGTTCGACACAGAAATTGCAAGTAGAAACGAGATAAACAAGAGGACAGCCATGAGGTGGTTCACAAGGCTCAAATCGGGTGACACCAGCTCCAACGTCAATCCGATCGAATTCAAAATAGAAACACTCCAAACTGGCAAATCCCAGATAAGCCGAAGGGGTTTATGAAGGAGGAATTTCTACGCTTCCTGGAAGATGTCAACTTGTTTTTGATAAATATTTATAATTGAATAAAACCATTCTGCTTCATCAACAGTTTCATGTCGTTTGTTCCTTCAAAAATCGATAATTACTTTAAAAACAAAAATAAAATGATGACCAAAAAGCGGTAGGTATCAACTATCGATCTCTGTGGGTTGGAGTGAAACAGTGAATGCACAGACCCCTTTGTGGCTGCGTGGTCTTAGTTTTATGGACCCAAATTGCTTTTTATTGCAACTTTATTATAATGGACACAATTTATACAGACGCAGAACTGGGGAATGAGGACCCACGCAAGCCATATCTGGTAATTGTTGGTGACATAAAAAAGTAATGATGAGCGATAAAAAAATGGTATTATGGAAAAAGACCATAAAATATGTCCATCCAAACTGACAGCCTCATCAAACGGGAACAGAAGGGGACTTGAGATTGAAAACAAATCAAAGTGGAAAATCGACACTCACCGTGCGACTTATACATTAATGTCAACAATATTTGAACCACGAAATGAAAAAATAAACAAACATTTTATTTGGTAAATATTTACCAAAACGGAGGAAGATATTTTCCATGCCGGTCTGCATCGTCATGTCGTCAGCAGAAGAATGGAGACAATTGAGTAAACATATGTGACTGACGAAGGAAAAGAGTCAAAATTCCGCTCAATCGATGGCTGTCCTCGTTGGCGAAAGAGTTGACAGGCAACCCTTGAAGGGCAAAGGTAATATTATTCAAGCAAACCAAACGTCGAAGGTGCTACCAATAAAAACAGCCAATCAAAATCAACGGTACTGATATCGTGCTGCCATGGAAACACTGATAATATCTGAACTCATAATAAAAGACGTGATCAACGATAACCAGGACTAATGGAATTTCTCTATTTAAACAAAATGTAAAATTGTATTTATTTAATTATTTCTCAACCACCGACCTACAATCAATAAAGGCCCGGGAGAAGGTCTTGGACAGCGCCCTTTCAATTCCAAGGAGGAAACGTGTTCAATTGCCAAAGACATCTCCATTGATTGGCACAGTTTAATTAACTCACCATTTAATGTCGTTTTAACAGTGGCCAGGACAAGGTTTTCAGTCAAATTTGGACCCATCAATTCCGAGCCACGAGCGAGAGAAAATCATTAAAAATCATTAAATGGAAAGTTATCATATTACACTGTCTCCAACATTCATCATTTAACAGTTTGTTTATATATTATGAATGATAGTTATTACATTATTAATTATAATATTTATAATAATAATGTAATAAAAATATATAAATTATAAAAATACATTACTAGTAAAGCAATTAAATAATAATATAAATATCTTTTAATAATAATATTAATATGAATAATAGTAAAAAATATTATAAATAATAATATAGTAAAATAAAAATAATTATTAGTAAAAATAAATAATAACAAAATAATCATAAAATAATAATAAAAATAAATTTTAATAAATTTATTATTATTCATTATTGTTTTATTTTTTTTAATTATTTTGATTATTATTTTATTTTAATTTTTTATAATTATAATTATAATAAAGTAATATTTATAAAATTATTTTTTAAAAAAAACAATGCTATTAGTCACTAATAATAATAATTAGAATTAGAATACTTGTTAATATTAATATTATTATTATTATTATTTATTATCCTAATAATATTATCATCGGAATATCGCTATCATTGACATTGAAACGGAGAACATATACTTCCTGCTACTTCCTGCCAGGGACTACGGGCATAAATTAGCAGTTTTGGCTCGCGTTCAGCTGGAGGGGAAAGAAACGACAAAGGCGAGGAACAATGAAGTGAAAGTTCGCTTTCGTTTCCAGGGCAACGGGCAGCGCTTGCAGAGGAGGCAACCAAAGTCAATAACGTTCCCAGACGATGTCAGGGAAACAATGACAAGCCAGTGGGAAGGTGAGCCAACCTCTTCAGATCTCTTGGAAATCAATGAAAACGCAATGAAAACGCAATGAAAAATCAATGAAAATGCAATGAGAATATTCTTGATCATTATGGGGACCCACTGGGACTGTTTATTGATTTATTTATTATTCCTAAGTTTAATTAATTTAATAAATTCGGCTGAGATTTTTCGCAATTTTATTTATTTTTTTCAAACTTTTCTGATGAAAAATGATATGTTTTTTGGACTGAAAAATGAAATTTTTTTTTGCGTGGAAAAACTTTGACCAAACAAACAAAATATTTGTTCAACTGTGACATTTTAAAGTGCAAATTTGTTTTAATAATAACTCGAAATAATATCTGGACTTGTCGCAGCTGGAACGGGGTTTGGGAGGGACAGTAATATTATTTTAATTGATAATAATATTTATTATTATTATTATTATTATTATTATTATTATTATTATTATTATTATTATTATTATTATTATTAT
>JBBMKC010203269.1:0-13811 GCA_037834085.1 Bipalium vagum
TATTTTTCGCCCAGAAAATTGCCAGATAAAACAGGTATGTTTTCTAATGGTGATTTTATCTTGCTGACCAGGGTTTTTCCTGGCACAGCTTTTTAATTAAGAGTGACTGCCTGTGCAGTTTGTTTGTTTTTGTTTGACTGCCGATTGTTGTAGTTTGTTGCTGTAATTAAAAGGGTCTTACCATCATTTTATTAATATATTTTAAGAGAATTTATTTTTGGGTGCGAGCTCAATAGTTAAGCTCGTAGCAACCTTAGTAAAGTCAGATACTCTAAGGGGCAGGCTTGCGCCAACACTACAATTAATAACAGAAAAAATATATTCAGAAAGAAATACAGGAATATCCTTAGCATCTATTCAACATACAATTTCTGACTTTGAATATAGTCTTAAAAAGATAAGCTTTATACCGCAGGCGAGAAATATTGAAAAAATATTAATAAAAGATATGGTTATGTCAGAGAAATTATGACAAACAATTTTGATAACATACTTTGTGTTGATGAAATGGGACTAAATTGCTCGATTATGCAGCGTTATAAAAGAAGCCTTAAAGGAACAACCCCAAAAAAGGTTATTACTGCTATGAGATCACAAAAAATTTCCGTTCGTACGTGTATTCTAAGAAATGGTATGATACACTATAGAATTGTTGAAAAAGCATATAACAGAATTTTTCTTAGAATTTATTTACGAATTGATTATTAAAATGCGAGATTTTAAAATGGAAAAGAAAATTGTAATACTTGTCAATTGTTCTATACACAAACGAAAACTAATACAAGAAAAAATGATTGAAAATAGTCATTGTATTATGTTTCTTCCTTTATACACGCCTCAGCTCAATCACATTGAGGAGGTATTTTCTATGTGGAAGCGAAATGTAAAAAATTAAAAATGTAGAGCGCAAGATGAACTAATCCATTGTATCCATATAAAATTTGGAGAAATTTTACCGGAGAATTGTGTTTCTTTTACAGTATTCTCATACACAAGAATATTTAACGAAAGCAGTAGCCAGGGATGAATTTTAATATAAAGGTCTATGGTTTTAAGTATTTACGTAAAATAATTTTCTCATGAATTTGTTTTTTATAGTACAAGTTATAATTGTATATGATTTTTCTTTTGATACATTTTGAAATAACGGATTAAGCATTTTGATAAGCACTTTCATTTTTAAAATGTTTAAGACATTAAAAGCAACTTATTAAAAATACATTGACGTACTTAACTGATTTTAAGTTCAAGAATTCATTGTCTTAATGAATAATTTTATAATAGAGTTGAAGATTATAAATTGAAAATTGTTAAGATCCAATAGTTGACAAGTTATGTTCTTGTAATAATATAGAGTGATTTATAATTTGAAATATTTTTTTAAAATTACTGTTGAGATATTGATAAAATACATGTTATTTATTAAAAGATAGTTTACAAATATCTTACTCAAATTGGAAATGTACTAAACTCTCTAATAAATAAAGGAATACTTATAATGTTTACTTGTAATACAAGAATGTTTAATACAAGGTTTTTAACAGACTAGTAGAATGTAACATCCGAAGTTGAATTCTCACCCTTGACCTTCGAAAATATCGAAATACATCATAATACCAAAATCATAAAAATACCAAAATACAGACTAGTAGAATGTAACATCCGAAGTTGAATTCTCACCCTTGACCTTCGAAAATATCGAAATACATCATAATACCAAAATCATAAAAATACCATAATGATGGAGAACTTTTACATTTTATTTTATATTATTATTTGCATTTTATAGCATTTATAACCCAAAACATTTTTTGATCAATTAATAACTTAAAGAGAATAATTAGCAGCTAAGAATGCAGATCATGATAATTTGGAAAATTAATTATTAGAAAATATAAAAAGGAAAATAAATGAAGCCGACGGAACTTGAAAAAATGTTAATTAAATTTGATTTAGATTCTGATTAAATATATGTTTTAAATGGAAGCTGCTTAAAAACCAATATCAAATCTTTATCAAATAAATTTTCAACGTCATTTGTTATGGAAAGTAAAAATTCAGATATAACCTTCAATTTTGAAATACCTCAAACTTAATTCAGATTTAAGTTATGGATTAGGTTTAGTTTATTTTTAAATTTATAATTATACAATACCGACCCTATATTTTAGGTCACCATGTAAAAATGGACATAAAAGTAGATTATGATTTAAATTAGAAGTTTTATGATTTGAAATACTTTAATTTAGATACATGCTGGTGTTAGCTTTATATTTCATTAAATAATATTGCAAATAAATGTTTGATAATTATTTAAATACAAATTTTATAATAAGGCGTTTTTAAAATGTTGATATTATTTAAATATATAACCTATATTAAGAATTAAATTAATTTGTCAAGTAAAATCTATATTTACAACATATTATTAATGGAGTATTGTAAAACTTATGTAAAAGTAGTCGTAAGACGAAAAATACAGAAAGATCTTTTATTCAGATATCAAATCAAAATCCTCAAATTTCAGTCTATTGTTATCTCGAATTGTAGTTTTTCTGGGTCTGCCTGAGCCTGGTTTTCTTTTTACAGAACCTGTTGTCTTGAACTTGTAGCCAATTCTTTGTATTGTGGATAATTTAATTTGAATACCATGCTTCTTCAAAATATTCTGCATTTCAGGATATAACAGTTTTGTGTAACAAAGGCTACATATCTGATTTTTTATTTCGACATTTAAATGTGTCTTAGTCATTTTATTTATAACTTGAATTATTAAAACAAACAGAACAAAAACACCAAATTACATACATATTACGTGCAATAGCTTAAATATTAAAAATGTAATAAACTTTAACCAATTTAAACATTTTTATAAAAATATTTTATTTTGTGTAAGCCTCATTTTTTTTGTCCAGCTGTGTATATTTCAACAAGATGAAGCTCCATACTATATGTCAAGATTGGTGACTTCATATTTGGAAAAGTCAATTCAATCATCAGATCTGAAAATAATTGATCCATTGTGGGATGACCTAAAATCTAGGATTGCTAAGTGTAATACACAAACATTGAGGCACCGTGGAAGAATTCGGAGCAGCAGTGGCGATGATTCCAACATCTAAGATTAAAAATCTTTCTGAAAGCATACCAAGAAGGATCCAAGAAGTAATTAAAAATAAAGATATGAATACAAAGTACTAATTTAGATTATTTTAATTATTCATGAAGTTGACTGTTTTTAAATGTTTTTAATCATTTGAAATGTAAATAAAAGATGTTTTTCTGATGTTCTGATCTTCTATTCAAAATAACTTAAAATTTGATTTTTTTTAAAAATCTGTTTTTCTACATTTACAAAAATAATACTTCGGAAATTTTCGATCGGAAACATGTGCTTTAACAAATTCTCTATTATAGTTAAATAAAGACTAGAACAAAGTACTTATAGTATTATATATTCACCATTTTAAAGAAAATATATGAGTAGCTCAAAACAAATGGTCGACATTGTAGTTGAAAAGTTTTATTGTGAGATCTGTGATGTAAAACTTAAAACGCAGTCAGCTTTATTATCACATTTAAGATCTAAAAATCATAATGAAAAATAAATTGTAAATTTATTAGATAATTTAAAGGATAGAAAGGAAACTAATGACCTAATGCAGCTTAGAAGTAAAAATGTTATTATTATAATCCTATTTCTGGAATAAGGGCAACATAAATTACACACTTAATAAGATGAATTACTACACTATTATTATCAAATGGTAAAGGGACAGCTTTTCTATTGTTTCTGCCACGTGTTGAAGTTCAAATTTTGACAGACCCGTGTTACTACATACTTCTAAAAAACAAATAAAAACAAAAAACAAAACAAAAACAGTGATTTATTTCAAATCAAAGATATGATTGTCATTGACACTGGGAAGTTTTAAATGTTTGTCTCTGCTCTGGCTATGAATTTTTTCCAGATATTATGGGTATTAATGATCGTCCTGGCTCCACATTTTTCCTTAATTGGAATTATTTCTGATATTTTAAATTCAAATGCTCCGAGTGTTTGGTAGTTTGATGGGATCCACGAACCCCCGGTTCCGATTATAAATGTTCTGATATCATAGTACCATGTTCTTCCAAGTTCGGATTGAGCTTCGTCCAACAAAGTCTGATATTTTTGCTTGTTTGGTTCGTCACTGCCCTTCATAGAAATCTCTGATTCAAAGGGGACTTTGACGTCTATAATTAGGTATTTTTTAAGCTAATTCACAAATTTTATATCAGGAATTAAGTTTTTTCCTGAAAAAAATCCTTTCTTTTGCGAATTTTTCAAAAGTTTTGATTTTATTTCTAGTTTTATGATTGTAATGATTCCGCTGTTGCTGTTCAGTTGAAAGGCTATATCGATATTGTGGTACTTATCATAATAATGTATAGCTATGCTAAATTTTGATCACCAGGACTTTTTTAGGGCCTCATTGCGTGCTTTGTTTAACCAGTCAATGCCCATTTCTGCTGTCGACGCGTTTGACTGAGACTTTAAGGAATTCAAGGTTAGATTTAATATTTGCTTATCTGGGGTGTTCAGCATCTGATGAGCTTATATGATCGACTGAGTTATATATTCATCAAATGTTGATATACAACACCGTCCACCATATTCTACTGGACAATATAAATATCCGATTGGAGACGACGTTGAGTGAGAAAGTAATTCTCGTAGATGTTTCCTAAGAATAAAATCTAGCCCATAATGTGTACCTTCACACTTGGTCGTAGTTTCAGAGCAATTTAAATGTTATACAGCTGTTTTATTGTTGCGGAACGCAAAGATCAGTTTTGGAAAGTCTTATAGGCTTTTACGGCCTACCAGGGACATAGCCCACTCTTGCGTATTTTGCACATCAGATTCGTTAATGGTTCATAGGTATGATGAGGGTTTCGCTCAATTTTAAACCCCCTATTTATACCCAAGTATCTGTACCATTCAACATCCTTAGTATTCGATATAGAGCTGCTGTTGATGGTTATCTGTCCAATTTTCTTCTTAGAGAGATTTAAGAACGCGCATTTAGAAGCGTTTACTGTCATCCCTGACCACTGGATAACATTAATCACATAACGATGTTAATCACCATGTTTTGCAAATCTCCAATCTTGTTGGCAACCACAGCTAAGTCGTCAGCGTAAGCAAGTACTGCAAATTCCATCTGAGAGAATTTGCAGTAGTTTTCTGTCAAAACCGTATTTATCGTTATATTAAATAATAACATAGATAATGGACAGCCCTGCTTTACCCCCCTCTTAACTTCTATATGGTCTGTAAAAATGGTCTCTCAGAAATCTTTGGTTTGACAATTTTGATAAGTCTTCGATTATTTGTCGTGCATTCTCACCAACTCTTTTTTATTTACAGGGTATTTACTCTCATTTGGAAAATGTGTGCATTCATTTTAAAATAGGAAAATTAATTTTTGAATTTATTATTCCACATTTTGAAAAAAATTAAAATACAGATTTTATTCATAAAAGGTTATAAAATTTTATTCATCGATAATGACTTCCTTATTAATGTATTTTGATATAAAACTTATCATATTTCAATAATATGATGCCCAATCACTTAGCAATATTTATGTACCAGCATTATTTATAAGCTTAATTAAAGTTTCTTCATCTTTTAACTCACAGATCAATAATTTAAAATTAAAAAATATAATTCACCGAACTTTTAGAATTCATAAAAAATACTAAATTCAAGCTTTTCTGATAAATGTAAATTGTTTTAATGCATTGATTGTAAATTAATCTTATAGCGCAATCTAATTCTTAATCAAAGGTAATAATTATATTTTAAAACTTTATTTCTATTCTTTTGTAATTATATTTTTTAATTTTAAAAGCTTTATTTATCATAATTATGATCTGGAATATTTTTAAAAGATTTATATGTGATTTCTTCTCAGGTCTTCATAAGTTACATTGTTTTTCAATTAGTTAATTATTTTGATTTCTTTAGATTTATGAAAACTTTATTATAAGTGTTTATTTTTGTATTGAAAAAAAATCATTTAATAATATTTCAAATTTAAATCTTTATTAAATGATTTTGATATTAGTAACTGCCTATTTAATATTAAAATTTCACGACTTTTTAAATGGAAGTATATGTATAATCAAATAATTAAAGTGTAAATAATTTTAAAGTAAGAATTTTTTTTCATATGATCTTACCTTCGCAATGCTATGATTTTCAATTAATTGAAATCATACTAAAACCTTTGAGAAGTCTTATGTAATGAATAGTTCATTTGAGTATCTAAATTTTATATGAAAAATTTTATTTCTTTTCTTAAGAACAGAATTAGAAATTTTTTAAATAATTTTTTATCGTTTTTATTACTGGATTCCTTGAATTAAAAATAAAAATTAAAAACATTTACACTACAATTTTTATACATATATTGAACTATAACAATATATTGAACAAATAATAATATAGTCTCAACAAAAAATCAATATTCTTTTTCAATTTATAACATAAGATTTTAGAAAAATTATCCAACATTAAATCTTAATGATGAAAAAAAAATGATTATTTTTCAATAGAAAAGCTCAACATTTGGAAATGAAAAAATTTTTAGCACCTTAAAATTATTTTAAAAATAACTTAGTTGAAACATTTTTGGAGTATGATATTGTAACTTTTAAAAGTAAATTGGGAAAAATAGATTTTGTGAAAGATTTTATATTAATAAAATAAAATATTTATATTTTACGAAATCAATTTTATAAAAATCTAGATTGAAATGGTTGTGTATATTTTTGTGAAATTTAAAAAATTTTTTTGAATTATTAGACTTTGTAAATTTCTTAGTTGTTAGTTCTAGGTCGAAGTTTTTAATCAATCTCATTAATGACCGAAGAACAATTAACTACTTTTAATAAAAAAATTATGCTCAAATATAATTTGTAAGTTTCCATTAATGCTTTTCTATAAGTATTGTGTCAATATTGGTGATTTTATAAATTACCATTTCATTAAAAAGTTTATTATTTATTCCTCAGAAAATCAATTTTTCTCTTAGATTACTTTAAATCAAGCATGTAATTTGATATTTAAAATATCATTAACTTATTCAAAATCGCAAACAGATATTCTATCATTCATTCTTGCCTACGGTATGAATTTAAACTTGAGTCCCATTACTCAGAAGCCGGCCAAAAAAATTGTTTGGCATTTTGTGAATGTGCAGTAATGGAAGAACGGATCGTTTTTGATTCGAGGAGTTTTAAAGACTGAGATATTCCATGAAAATCGTTTATTATGTGCTTGGTGGACTTATAAAAGAATCATTCATCGTGAATTTCTAAAACCGAAAGAAACAATAATCGCTGACATCTATCGGGGCTCAATCAGAAAATAATCGTGAAAAAACAGAAAAACAGCCGGCGTTAGTGAACAAAAATAAGGTTCCGCATGTGGCAAAAAAACAATAGGCGAGTTAATGCAACTTAAGTGGGAGATAATGTGCCATCCACCATATTTACTTGATTTCTCTCCAGCAGATTTTTACTTTTCAGATTTTTTTCCCGAAATTTTATTTAAAGATCTAAAATTTTTTTAATTCAATTATTTATATTTTGAAATTTCTTTCAACTCATTTGACTCCGATATTTACACGCTCATTATAAATAAACATAAAATAGAGTAAATATAAATTATGATACTTGTTCTATCTAATACAAAATTATAGATTTTATTAGTTGTGTCCTTTACATTTTTACAATTAATCTTTTTTCATCTCAACCTGTATGTCTTAAGTAATAATTAAAATTATATATATAATAATATTTAATTTTATATTAAATATTAAAAGTCAAATATAAAATTTGAAATATTATATAAACATCTTTTTTAAAAATTTTTAATATTTTGATAAAAAATTTCAAACATTCTAATTTCATAATAATTTTTCAATTAAGGGAAACTAATTTTATTCTTTAAATTAATATTGTTAATATTTTTAAATTAATATGTTTATATCCTCTAAACTGTGTTAAATTGATATCTGGATTTTTAAACACTCCGTCACTTATATTTTTGACGTGCTCGTTTCAAAATTGAATCAAATAATAAAGAAGGAAAAACAAATGAAGCGAAACTCACCGTTGAGCGATGAGTTCCTAGTTCGTTATACAAGTCCAATCGGTTCGCATATAAATGATTGAACTTCAGAGGGCCAATTGTTGAATTCCGTTGCATTATCAAAAACCTAATCCAATAATCTCTTCCAACGTTAATTACACGTATTAAAAAACTCAATTCCCTTTCTTTTCTTTTTCTTCATCTCCAACTTGACATCGCCATTTTATATTGACCAGCTGACTAATCAGTCGGTGGCCAATTTCTAATCATGGAACACCTACTCCATTTTTACTCTCCAATTACCTCAATGCAATCTCGTGAATGTCAACCCGCTCAGGTCACAAAAAATAAAAATATTATTTTATTATTAATTATAAATTACTTTATTATTATTCGATTTATATTAGGTCTACAAATATGACTCCGCCGTTTTTATTTTTTATAATTAAAATTAAAATGAAATTATTTCTTTGAACATATGTTGTTTAAATAATATTCACTTTGAGCGCTAATTATAATAATATAATAATTTTTCAAATAGTTTGCACATCATTAATTATTTATTATTTTAGATGTCAACATTTGTGCCGGAAAATAACCATTTGGGGGAAGCTTTATTATTTTTATTTAATTTAAAGAAAAATTCTGCCGAAGCATATAAATTACTAGTACAGGCTTATGGCAACAATTCTTTAGCTGAAAGAACATGTCGGGAATGGTTCTTTTAATATAATAATAATAATACTATAATAACTATTATTATTGTTCCCTTCTTCAACATTTCTGAATCAAGAACATGCTTTTATCGAACTTTAAAACTTATTTTTCTTTTAAGAATTATTAATTGAAAATTAATTTTATTCTATTTTACTCTTTCGTGGTATCTAAAAATGTGTTTCTCGTCAATCTTACCTGTTTATAAAAATCTTTAAAATATATATTAATTTTAATTATAAATAATAATTTTTAATCGATTTATTAAAGTTCAATAATATTTATGGAACTTATAAGTCACCTTTAGAAAACCATGTCATTTATTTATACTTAATTATGTTTAGCTGAAATTTCAATTTTTCCATTAAGTTAAGAGGAAATTAAATACACAATTTTTCCAACTGAAAATTCAGATTCAAATGGATACTTCATCGATATCATATCAATATTATAAGTCAAATAATATCAATTCTATTACACAAGACGATTTATTTACAAGCAATACATTGTACTCAAACACAGAATCTCAGAATGTATCATTATCCACTTTTCCTAAAACACAAAATGTTTTGAATCATTCAAATAACAACTCTTACAATGCGATAACCACTCATGATCATTCTTTTATACACCAATCTTCTTCTCAGACCCAAGGGGCGGATTTCAACCAGTTTAACTTTTTTAATAACTTAACTAATCACAAATCATTTTCTAACGACACCAAAGATTCCATGAAAGAAAATCAAATTTATTTTCAACATAGGAACTTTTCTTTGGAGTTAACTAACAATTCTGAACTTATAAAAGATATTCCTTGTGCCATGGATAAATGTGAATTTCCTTCAAGTGATGTTATTCCTAGCTCAACAAACTCCATCAGCCACGAAAAAGCTTTAATAACATATGAACAAAATAAAAATAAAATTTATGCCGACAGTAGTTTGAAGTCAACAACAGTAAGAACTAATCCATCTTTGTCTTCTCGTGCTCATTCCAGTAACGGATTATCGTCAAAGCGAGTTGTCGACCTGATGAAAGATACTGAATTAATTCCTCCAACGGGTATTATAAGTCCTGTGCCGAAACTTGGTTATATAACTAAAAAAGTTAGTCATTGATTTCCTAATTGATTGTTAAAAATTTTTATTCAATCAAATTTTTTCATTTCAAGAATATTGTTCAATAAAATCAATAAGAATTTGAACAGAATAAATCATCTTTTCACAAATTTTTCTTTTATTATTAATATTGAAATTCTTTTTTCCATTATTACCTTGAAACAAATTCGAATTTTTCAAAGCTCATATATGACCTATAAACTTTACTCAATGTTTAACTGAAACTTTTCCGAAATCATAGAACGAAACAAATTGAATTTCGATATCAAAAATTACTTTTAGGTTTCCTTTTACCACAACCAAGTGAAATGCAAAATCAATTTGATTTAAATGACTTCTAATTATTCATTTATCCTAAATTTTGAATGCCATTGGATTATGTTTACTATCATATTTTCAGAAAAATTTATTTCTACTCGTTTTTATGGAACTTTAAAAATATTGATCAAGTCTTTCATCAATAGTCAAGATTTGATTGATGTTTTAAATGCTAAAAATGATACTTTTCATTTTCTTTCCGAAAGAATTTTTTGTGATTTATATTTTGAGATGTGAAAATTTTATGATATTATTAATCAATATTTGATAATAGTTTTTAAAGCATATTATTATTATTTAGAAAATTAAAGAAAAATATAAAATTACTCATTATATTTTTGTGATGGCGAATAGTTTCAGTTCTAGTTAAATATAGATATTTTATTTTGAAAATCAATGACTGTTTTTTAAAAAATAGTATAAAATATTGACTTGAAATTTAATTCTAATTCTAAACTTAAATTAAGCAATATAACTTAAAAAAATATTTTCTGATTAAACATGGAAATAGATGAATAATAATCACTAAGAAATAAAATCATGATATTTAAGAATTATTTTATTGTCACAGATCATTAAAAAAAAGTAAATCATTATCTTCCATTATTGGTTAATCTTGTAGCTCAATTGCAATCCAAATATCATGAAATGTACAATGAATTGCATACCTTCCAATGAAGAAATTCTCAACAAAACTCATTTACCATTAGCACTCCTGATTCATCCTTTCAAAGATATATCGAATTTAGAAGTCACCAAATGTGGAAAGATTGTCCGATGTCGAACTTCGTCTTGTCGGGCTTATTTAAATCCTTTTGTGACATTATTGAATAAAAATCGATGGAAATGTAACTTTTGTCAAAGTCTAAATGAGTTTTCCAACGATTTTCTGTACAATGAATCAAACGAGATTTATGAAACTCAAAAACGAGTCGAATTGAAATTTTCTACACTCGAATACGTAGTTCAAATGGAATATTGCAAGAAAACATCACAAGTCCCTGTCTATGTATTTTTGATCGATATTAGTGCGAATGCTATATCGTCTTTATATTCTAACACAATGATCAGAATACTCAACACAATCGATGAATTACTTGAACAGTTGCCCGGACATCAATGTGCAAAACTTGGCATAATTGGATACGATAATTACATCCATCTTTATTCAATAAACGAAAAAAAGTGCCAGGAAATTATAATCAGTGATATTTCGTCATTCATTGAAGTTCCATCCGGCCTTAGCAATATTCTTGTTCCAATTCACATTTATAAAGATCAAATACGCGAATTATTGAGCAATCTTTTGGACAACATAGATATTGATGTATCAACACAAGCATTATCGTCAGAAAATTCGCACAGTTGTTTGGGATCAGCCATTCTGTGTGCAAAGGATCTTATTGGGAGTTACGGAGGCCGTATAACGATTTTTAATGCATCCCGCCCTTCTGTTGGTGAAGGTATTCTTACGGTTAGAAATAGGAAGAAATATACGAAAAGTTTTCCAATTTCTCCGAATAAGGAATTTTACAAAACTCTTTCATTAGAATGTGCTGAAATACAGGTCCGTTCTATTTGTATTTTATTCAGAATATGCTGATTTTTTTACATTTAAAACTAAATCTTTATCGATTCCTAAATAAGAACTAATAAAAATTATTTTTATTTTTTTTATTGGATAAGAAAATAATCAATATAATTAAAAATTATAAAAATTGATATACAGCAGAATCCGCTTAATGTGATCATGGTTAATATTATGAAAAATATCAGGTCCCGATTTTTTCTATGTAAATTAATTTAAAATAAGCCGTTTATTGTAATTAAAAATTTGAATTTTGGTATCAATCTATTAAAAATTAAATTTTATTTTCTAAGAATTCAACCATGTGATCGAGTAATTATACTAGCTTTATGAATCATAAATAAACTTGATAATCCAGATCCATTTGATGCAAGTGAAATTACAAAAGCATTTTCCCTCCTTGATATATTGCACTTGGTAACAACGTCGTGGAAGCATATCGCAGAGAACTCGATCATAAACTGCTTCATAAAGAGTGATTTTTTAAAACTAGATTCAAAATTTAAAGAATTTTATGATTTTACTATGGATATCTTGCATTAACAACCAAGTGGTATGTCAAAAGAGGAATTTGATAATTGATTAGATATTAATAATGATGTCCAAACAGTAGCAACAATGACAGCATCAGGCATTTGTCAATATTTTATAGATACCGATATATCGCTATCTATTGATGAATTTCAGATGAATTTTTAAATAAAATATTGTTTGTTATGCTGATATAATAAAATTAATAAATGTAGATAGGTATGGTAATTTATCAAAAGTAGTAGGTCACAATGTGATCACATTAAGCGGATGTTACTGTATATAAATTTTGGTTTTATAATTAAATTTTTATTATTGAAAAAAATATTGTATATTTCAATGATGAAAAAACTCTTCACTCTGTTTCAATGAATTTCTTCTACAGTTATGATATGATCTTTTTTTTCGATAAAACACATAATTATTATTTTCTCTATATTGATTTTAGTATAAATTATTATTTGTCAACAATGTCTAAACTCAATTAAACGGCAATCTAAACTTTTACGATTATCTTTCATTGTATGTAGATATTTTATTTTTACAGGGTGTTTCAAACGCGCTGTTTTTTTGAAAAACTCCATAGTTTAATTATTCCTTTAAAATGTCTGTTTTTGATGCACATTATTAATAAATAACTTTTTATGAGAAAGTATAAAATATTGAAATACATACAAAGTTTTGTTGTAAAATAGTTAAATTAGGTTATTTTGTAAAAATATTCTTTCATTTTTGATTTATTATTATTTTATGATGTTGTTGCTATTCATTGTTATTCGTAACATGATAGTGCGTCTTTCTGGCAGAAATTAAATTCCGCGAAAGAACTCTTAATTATTAGGGTCGGTGGTATTTTACCGACGTATTCTACTACAACGTAATAATATTGGTTATATCCAAATGCGATCTCCGTTTGAATGCATAATCCCTAGAAATCTAGAACTAACTTATCCAAACATTCCTGATCATCTACGAGAATTACTCACGTCACGTGATACTGCGAGCTATATCGATTTTCCTGACTTATCTTACATGAATAATTGATGAAGATATCTTCCAATACAGTAAATGCTTAATAAATGCAACATGTTTTGAATTCAGAACACTCGTTAAATGCAACTTTTATTCAATTAAAGTTAATATTAATTAAAATTTATTATGTAATTGTGATATTGTTTATGTAATACTGTAAAATCCCGAGTATAAGCTGCAGCGCGTATTAGCTGCACCATTTACTTTGAAAACACATGATTTTAAAATCAGCAACCTATCATTAAAAACAAATTTCATCGTGGCAATAACCATTTTGTTTTAATCGCTTATATTGTTTACATTGTTTATTGCACTGTTTTGAATCCTTGATTAAAATGGATAACGATTCTGAACAAAAACAAAA
>JBBMKC010203280.1:0-13811 GCA_037834085.1 Bipalium vagum
GGCCGTCGTGTGTCTTCATCCTATGATCACCCACCAGCTACTTTGCATCAACTTCGTCAGCGTCTCAGTGAGCAGTGAAATCAACTTTCAGACGAAGAATGCAACCATTTAATTGAATCCATGATTACCAGGATCCAGGAATGTGCGTCTAAAAAAGGGGGACATACACATTATTAATAGAAGTAAATTGTAAAAATATATGTATTTTTCATAATAAATTCTATATTGCTAACACTTTTGATTATGTAAATATTTCTTCGTTTTTCATAATAAATTCTACATGGCTAACTAGCATGAGTATATTTAAAGTACTTATAATTATATATTTCCATTATTGTATGTAAATTACAGGAATTGTTCCAAACCTGTGGGTGGTATTCTATTTAACTTTACATAATTTTGTTAAAGTTTTATTGATTTATTAAATCTACTTTTCTTTTAACATATTTATTATACTCCTCACAACAAAAAGTAGTATTTATTTGAGTAGTCACTTTATTACTCCTTTTCAGAGAATAAAGTTTATTACATGATAACATACATAATAAATACCTTTTATGTATATTAAAAATAAAAAATTAAGAATAAAAAATGTATACACAACGAAATAAATTCTTAATCAAATGTAAGTAGTTGTAGATTGAATAACATCGTGTCCGTTAAAACAAAAATAATAATTTTATATTTTAACTAAAAAAATTTTAAATTACATAAATTATCCAGTAAAGTATGATTCTAATATTTTTTCAAACCTATCTATTTTCACAATTACAAAAATGGATTTAAAAGCAATTTTATTACAGATTTCTGGTGATAGTTTCGATATTCTCACCATTCTGCCGTTCCAAAAGTCAACAAGAACTATTCAGTACCAACATGTGATCTATCATTTCTCTGCATTTGCAACAGTTGATTGGGTGTTTGGAGTTTTTTGCGCATCAGCAGATTGACTGGTGTTTGGATCATTATCCTTTGATTCTGTCAATGGTATATTACTGCCATCAACGAAACAATGAAATACATCCATATTTTTATTCAGTTTTCCCGATGTAAACAAAAGCTCTGTAAGCTTCGATATACCGATGATAGCAACAAGCGATAATAACATGATGAAAGTTTTAAATGGAAACAATTGGGTATCAGAGTCCTTGTCAAAGTATGGAAATTTGAGTAGATGGGGTATTGAAATCTGGCTCTCTCCAGCTAAAATTCTTAATAAAAATCCCATAGTGTAACCTGTTAGAGAACCATAAGTATTTGAAAACGGAAAATAAACTACACAGAGAAGTTGGGGGAAAAGAATCACGTATACCAAATCAGAGCATAAATACCACAAACTATATATGGATTTAATATTTATTCCCATTAAACAAGCTGCTGCACCCACAAAGAGGACACTAAAACGCATTACCCAAATAATCTGAAAGGTGAAACATTTATTAAAAATGACATTTTTATCAATTAAAATGTCATAAAACTATTATTACTTAGGAATAAAAATTATTATTATTATTAAGTATTTTTAATTAAATTATTAAAAGCATTAAAAAAAATTTTATTAATGATAAAATCCCTAAGCTACGTGATATTTTTTAACTAACTTATTTTTATTAATTTTTTATTTTACTTACTTTATTCAGTCTAATAACCTCAATGAAGTATCTCACATACTACATTAATTCATTTATGAGGCTTATGTAGTGAATTGGGAAAAATGTGATTTTTAAAAACAGTGCTCAAATTTAAAATTGAAATTACGATTTAAAAAAACGACTTTTTTTGTTTGATTTTATTTCAATGACCATGTACCGTATATAGATCATTGTTTCGGCTGAATGGAATTTTCATAAATCCATTCTGGTTGATTAAATTTATGGCACTTGCGCTTGTTTACTTAATTTATGAGTCTTGTGTACATCAAATTTGTTTTATAAATAAAATGTTATTAAGGTTAAGATTGAAAGAATTCTGATGTTCATGGTTAAAGAAAGATTCGTGAAGACAGGCAAGCTCCAGATTTCGTATTTGTATTCAATCTCTAATCTGTAAAGTTGAAGTTGATAGAATTTTTAGCAGGGTTATGATGCTTCAAAAATGAAAAAGCTCTGGATAGATCTTTGTGTCATTATAATAGAAATATTTAATTATAACTAAGTTAAAAATTGTAAAAATAAAGCTACTAATTTTAAGAAAATTACTAAATTTTTAAAATTTAGATCTCAGAATAAAATTTATAAAAAATATAAAATTATGTAAAATGATTGCTAATGTTTTATTTAATATAATAAAAATAATATAGATTATGATAATATTTTAAATGAAAACAAAAAACCCCCCATAGAACTATCGAATAAACGCTTTTCACATTTATGTAGAAGAATTCAAAACGAATCTAACCGAAAAGTGTTATATAGAAAATATTTTAAGAAAGACTAATTAAAGTTATAAATTAAGGACATTTCACAAAATCAATATAAATCAAAATGTACGAAACTTCAAACCGTTTACATTTTCAAAGTTACACTTTATTATTAGATTGTAAAATTATTAATGGCGGCATTTATGACTTCATTTTTGCATTATGACTTGTTACATGAAACAAAATTTTTAATACAAAAAAGTTATCTAAAACATTTTAGGCCTTTGAAAACGAGATGAACGACATCCAAATTATAGCAGTGTTTATTTATAAATACAAAATTGGTGCTATTGCTGGACAAACCGCTCGTAGTCTGTACCGCATATTTAGAGAAGGTACCATTAGCGAACTAGCGCTCAACTCTGGTTTCAGAGATTTACGAATGGATATGAATATCTTGGACGAAAATCTTCTATCTCCAATCACAATTTGAAGATACTGGTTGAGACTGATCTGGATAGAACTGTTCGAGGACTAAGCTTTCCGATAGGTGTTTCAACATGACTGTTTCCAATTGTCTGCGAGAAATAGGAAAATCAAGAGACTTGACAAATCAGTTCCACACAATTTGACAGAAAAGCAAAAATTAAGCCGTGTTTAAGTATCTTCCGAACTTCTTTTGCGAAACAAAAAAGGAACATATCCTCGATCTTATTTTGACATGTTATGAGAAATGAATTCTGTACGACAACCACAACGATTTCAGCTTGATATTGAAATTATGCCTCACTTAGCCTAATTGAAAGACCTTTCTCCTACGGATTACTATTTCTTTAGACATTTGGTCAAGTCTTCAGAGAGAGAACCTACCCAAATGATCATGCTGTCATCAAAGTCTATGAAGAATTTTTAACATCTAGAATTGTTGATTTTTATCGAGTCGGGATAAATAAGCTTGTAGTTGATGGGGAAAATGTATACAGTCTAATGGTTTCTGTTTTGATAAAAAGTGTTGGTTAAGCTGTAATTTATTCATTTAAAGTTCAGTATAAAAATCCACCAATTAAGGCCTTGTCGAAGATTTTAATTTCAGTTCTCATAAAACTGATTTCACACTGTTCGCTAGTGAATCGAATCTCAAATAAGAATAATAAATTATATATCTATTCTCTGTGGGGAATTAATTAAATTAAATATCAAAGGCTAGAGAACGTGCTAAACCCTTTGAAATCAACTAATTTCACCGCTCTTTTGCTATCTGCTAATATCTTTCATTTTTTGTTCTTCATATCAAGTATGGTGTAGAACCAATTTTCAATGAGGACCATTAAGAATAAGATAGTGAAAGTTGGCTCATTTTTCATTTTATCTTTTCGAGTTCTCTCTTCACCGGGTTTTTTTTATTCAATTTACTGATACTTTACATAAATTTGATATTAAGAAATATTTAATAAAAATATTTTTCGATTCAATTTCATTTAGTTCAAAGTTTTAATATTTAAAAACTTATTTTATTTATCATTACAAAATTTCCGATTTTTATTTCATTTAATTAATATCAGACGTCACAATCTCATATTCTTGTTAAATTTCCTAATAATTTTAACCCTTGATTAACGGAACCTAACTCAACTACCCTTTCGTTTTATAGAGGTTGACCAATTTTGATTAAAAAAATCATCCAGTGGATAAAAATTAAACATTTTTATATTTTAAAATTAAAATAATCAAAAAAATAACATCATTTTGCAACTTATTTATTTGATATTCAAACATATTTTTTGTTTCAATTCTTCAAGCAAATCTTGTCCATTATATCATCTATTTTATAAAATATTTTCAAAGTGGCTGGATCATTCTCATTTTTTTCTAAAAAAAACTCCGCAAAATATACCGTGCCTTGTTAGCTTCTTTATTTGAAACTGTGACTAGTTTAGGTTCACTCTATTTATCATCAATACTATTCACTATTATAGATGCTGCAATGTCTTTCAAAGATAGTACTCCATCTGTAGCTATCTGTTGATCTAGTGAGATGTAATCGTCTAAGCTAATTTATTATCTATTCCATTAACCTCTCTTAAAGATTACAGGACTAATTTAATTTTTTCGTTATTATAAGCTTCTTGTATTTCATATATTTTATCTTGAAGAATAAATTTTTGCAAATTCTAATTTTTTTCTATGAACACAGCATTTCAAGCTTGTTCAAGAAAATATAATTCATCAAGAAGATTTATTACGGATGGTTATTCGTAATCGATTGATGAAATTATCTTGTGCAATAATAAACGTTTATAATTCACTTTCAAATTTTTGATTATTCCTTGGTCCATCTTGTACATCATGTTGTCGCCAAAGAATAAAGACTCTCCTTGATTTGAATTAAATATGATACCATGTCTTTCCATTTTCGAGATCTTCAAAACAAAAAGACCTTTTGCACCAAAACTATTTTTTATTGCATTATTTATTTCATTTTTGATTTTAAAATTCCAATTATTGTTGTTCTGGGGACATAACATCTCCTACCTAAATTGCTGTTTGTGGTAATTTTCTGGAAGCTTCAATAATTTCAAATTTTTCACATAAACTCAGTTTAAGTCTTAGATCTTAAATTTTGCATTATGAAGTTCTAAAATATTAAAGCTGAATATTAAAACACATTGTGTAATATTTTTTAAATAAGTGTTCATATAAAGTGAAATTTTAAATTAAATACAGTGCAACTTCTATTTTGAACCACAAAATTTCAAAAGTGGTCCAAAAATAGAAGTTGGTCCAATATTAAAAAAAACAACAATAAGTCCAATAAATAATAATATATTTCAACGTTTTTGAATTAAATAATCCGTAATTTTAGTTTTAAATCCATGTTCTTTTCGCATATCCATTATGAACTTACTTTTAAAATCTTAAAAGAGCTTTATATTTTGGGGCAGGTAATGCTTCGTGAATTCACTCATCTGGTAAAAAATATTAAAAACGTCATTAATATCGGGTGTCGTATCATCAGTCTCGCTATCTGAGCAAGACTCACCATTATCCTCTTGAATTTATTCATATTCATTTTCGAATATTTCATCCGTAAGTGTGTTAAAGAGAAAAACTATTCGGATCACGTTTTTCTTATCGAAATGACTATCAAGTCTCTTTTTTGACCGGTCTGTTACATCAAGTCTATTTTTTGGCCAATCTCAATTTTTTCATGTTGATAATAAAGAAATGAATATTAAATTAACGTACAGCATAGTGATAGGTGTTTCATTATTATGCAATTATGTTTTTAAGAGAAAACAGTCTGTTATTACTATCAGGTAATTTATAATAATATTAATATTAATGATTTTACTAAAAATTGCATAAATTACAATAGGTATTTTTCTACTAGAAGAAAATCCTTTTTTAAGAAATTTAAAATACCTCTAAATAAATGTGTCCATTTATTATATTTATAGGCCTTGGGCAGATCACAAAAGTCAGTTACTGAAAACACCAACGTTTCAAAATCTGTCGTTATTAATTTCTATGCAGAAATGAGGAAAAATGTGAGATTTTTTCTTGAAAAATCCAATAAAAATTGGTGGGCTCCTGATCATGAGTTATGGATTACTGGTAAGGTTGATGACTCCAAGAATGCAAACATATTTCTAAAGTTAGTAAGAGACAGAAAATCTTCAACTTTATTACCCATTTGTTGACAGGTAGACTGGTGCTCACACGCAAAGATTTGAATCGATTTGGGGGGAACTGAAGATAAGGATCGTGTAAATGAAGGCCGTCTATTGTGATCTCTTGGAATTATATCTAAATGAATGAATGTGGCACAAAAATATTCAATCAAGAAACTGTGTATCAATTTTTTATTTAATAAATATGTAAATAGAAAAGTATTTGATTTTGTCTTTTTTGTGCTTTTAAATATTTGTGTTTTTTTTTAAGAAAATTATTTGCTTTTGTTATTTTTTTGCGATTCGTCTCAAGTCTCTTTTTTAACCGAGTCGGTCAAAAAAAATATGATCCAATAATTCTCATATATATCTGAAAATTTTATAACTATAAAGGCGCAATCAGAACCAAAAGAATCATTTGTTAATATTATATCTTAAAGAAATTCAGAAAAAATTACGTATGTTTCGCTTGCAGTTTGCCAAAAAATGGCTTTGACAATATTTCTGGAAAACATTGATGCGACTGAGAGTATAGAAGAGTCGGCCGAGGACATCACCGCTGCGGATACAGCTCCCAATCCCACAAATGATATTGGACTGGGACAAAGCCATCTCAATACTAAAGGAAGAATGTTTTTAGCTTCTTCTGGGTCCAAAGTTCCATTTACGAGTTTATCATAACCAGTAGCATTCCAGTCTATAGTAAATCGATAAGAAATGTAGGGAAAAATTAATTAATAAATATTTTATCAATTTCCTGTATATAAATGTATTAAAATTGACTTAATCTTCTGTTTTTAAAGGTCTTCTAATTAAACATTTATGCACTTTTCTAAAATTTCAAGAGAATATTCAAGAGTGACTTTTTAGTGCTCAGAAGAGACACCTGAAGAGAAAAAATTTTCAATAAAAATTAATTAAACCTATGAATCTTTCCAATGTCTTTAAGAATTGAATTCTTTCAAGTCTTGGAAAACTGACCAGTTCAAAAATAACGTACAGTTTAATGAACAGAAAAAAATGAAGTTTAAATTGAAGATTTATAATGATAAAAAGTGATGATGAATTGAGTCCTGGAATGGTAACAATTAATGCCGACCTTTATTGATAAAAATAAGATAAAATATATCTCAAACAAATTTACATCAAAATATTATTTATACGTATGTAGAAATTAATAAATATTTGGTGTAAAATATTTTATATAGGCATTTATCTATAATTTCGCACTTTCGCGACCGGAAAAATAAAAAAAATCGGTTGTGAAATTATAAGTCATGAAATTATAAAATCATAAACTCAATGTTATATAACATTCCATAATTTATTTACAATTACATACAGGGTTATGCAGAAGTATATAGAAAAATATTCAGAAATATATAGAAAAAAATATATTTCATAAAAAATACACGAGTGAAAATGTACACTAAATAAATTCTTGTCTCGCCAAGGTTTTTTCTATAAGCTGCCTCATGTTGCGAAAATAACTATTGAAATTCATATCGTCGTGCATGAGTACTTCCTGATCTATAATGGTTCTCATAAAGCATCATATTAGCGACTTAAAGCTGCTGAGAAACTCTTCGATCAGGTTTAGTTGAGGCGAATATGATGGCAGAAATCTTTAAGCAATACTTCGTTCTGTCATCAACTTAATAACACCTTTGCGGTGATGGAACCTGCAATTGTCCATCACCAATACATCTCTAGGATTTCGGTCGAAATAATTGCCCCATCAAAAGATCCGTCTTTGATTTCGAAGCATAATATGCATGTAAATTTGATTTAATAAATAAACTGATAACAAAGCAATGAAACCTGTCGTTTTAATAGAAACTATGCAGCTGATATTTTGTCCTCTACTACCTCGCATCAATTTGAAGGCTTTGGTATTCCTTGGCGAATAGCCATAACTTCTGGTTTGGTGTAAGTTGACTTCTGTTTCATCTAAGTAAACCAGCTTACTGTTTTCAATGTACTCAATGTCTCTCGCATAAAGCTATCTAGCCTCAATGTTTTTAAAATCATTTCTCTCTTCGGGAACTGTGACTAATCGCTTTCTGGTATAATTTATGTCACGTAAAATTCTTGAAACAGTACTTTGGCTGACTAAAATTCGATCCAATGACAACTCTGTGATTATTTTTTTTAAAATGGCTAAGATAAAAATAAATATAAATGTGAAAACCTTTAATAACACCTGAGTTATTCGACTTTTCACATCATAATTGCAGTTTCTGGATCTTCCTTTTTCATAGACAGGAACATAGAAAAACTTCAAAGATTCTTTAACGAGGGGGGATGTAAGGATTAAATTTTAATTAATATTAAATAATAAATCATAAATATTTTAAAATAATTTTTAAAGTAATATATTATAATTTAATCCTTAATGTAAAATAAGTTTTTAATAATTTTAATAAATTTAAATCGTTTTTAAAAAATTAATTAATTTAATTAATTTTAATAAAAGTTTTAGATAATTAATTTGTTTAAATAAATGATAAAAAGAGGATACGTATTAAAACTATACAATTATTTTCTTCAAATAAAAATTTTACTAAATCTTGAGTTTTTGAATTCTGAAACTGTCGATAAAGTGGCAGTAACTAACAATAATAATAATGAACATTAATTAATAATGTAAAAATTTATTTTCTATGCATACATTGAAATAATAATAATAATGAGCATTAATTAATTATTAAATGGATACATCGAGGTCTAAGCAGCCAGGCTTTGATGTGTTTGGTTTTTTTATAAAGGGATAATTAATATGGAAATAAACTCAGTCGTCGGAGTAATTAATTTATTCCTTTGTCTAACATTGTCTCGGCGTAGAGACAAAGATGGAAATAAAGGCATATTGATGTAAATAGCCATCTCGAAGCGTAGGTATTGGTGACCAATCTTTACGACTATATATAGAGATGGCTATTCCCAGAAATTTGCCCAGAAACCAAACGATTAAAAACTAGTTTAAAGATGACATTCAAAGAGGATACTCAAAGCGAGTATTCTAACGAGGACAATTTGCTTTCAGTAATTACCATTCTATCCTTGGATATGCTGATGCAAGAGGATTTATCAAGGGGCCCATCTAGCTTGGGAATTTGTAGGTGACCTACAAAGGACCTAAAGGACGACCCGAGAACCCCTTGTTGTCCCTGATGAGATTTTTATATTTTGTTTTCTTTAAAACTGTATTCTCTTTCCTTTTTGTAATTATCTCCTGACATTTATCTTAAATTATTTAATTATATCATTATTATTCATTTTATGTTTGATTATCTTTTAGCAAGGCGATAGAAAACGATATTGACTTTTTTGTTTGTTATTCGACATTGTGATTTTTTTTTGCTTTTATTTTGTGTGATTGTCAGGTTGTTGCTAAATTTTTAAAAAAATTTTATGGTGATCGTTTTGATTCAATTTTAAGGTTGGAATTGAATTATTATTGTGGGAGTTTTGATTCAAATTTGGGTAGCTTTAAAAGTGAACAAACACATCATTGTATACTGAGGAGTTATTGATATCGTATAATAGTAATAGTATTGACGACTTTTCAGCATGTTCCAATAAATTTTCTGTACATTTAATATGTATTTAGACACTCACTTGACCAAATCTTGTTTGGTATTCTTCCACTGTTTCGCAAACATTTTTTATATCATTTTTTCACAAATTGTTAGGAAAGGCATTTATTTTGAGAGTTTATTTAATTCTAAAATATTGCAAAACATGTTTATTATTTAAACAAATAATATTTAAAAGGTACTTAAAAATGTATGAATACTTTGGTAGAAAAGCACTTCAATATTAGATAGTGCATAATTAAACTTATGAACGGACAGTTATCGCACAGAAGTAAGATATGATTTCGGGAATTTATTATATTAAAAAGTATTACATAACACTTAAATTTTTGGTGGAAACTTTGTAAATGGGAGCCTTTTGAGAGTTTATCATACAAAGTTATTATGTAAACCAAAAAATGGGTATATTTTGGAGGTGACAAACTACAGAGGGTTAATTGTATATATAACATAAACTAAATAAATTCCTTTTTAATTCCTGAAAGGATACTGGAAAAAGGAAATGCATCTAAAATACTTTAATAAAATAATTTTCTCTGAAATTTTCAATTTGAAACAAATTTATTTGCAAATTAGAAAAATATTTTCAAAAATATAAAAAAGTTATGTTAATTAGATAATAATTTTTTAAATAAATATTTTCAATACTCTTTCAAATCACAATACCCTTATGAAAATGTAAAAAAAGTACCGGCTGAGGCTCCAACTGCTCCAATTAAAATGGCGGGAACTGCCATCATCATGCATCCAAATGCTGCAATATAACTGAGCAGCTGGGCATTTAAAACTGATCGACTTGATAGAACCCTTTGGAAATAAACTTGCCATGGTATTCCACCCATTATTAACATTAAAGCCGAATCAATATAAATGCCTAACTGATCATTAGGAATTCTACTTCCCAACCAGTGTGACATTGTGGAATGCAGAGGGGAAACCAATTTGTTGTTTAGAGCAAATGGAAATGAGATCCACTATCAAAAAAATTGTGAAAATACAATAAGAGCTTTCTCAGAAAAATGAGCAATTAAAATATTATATACATAATTTCTGATAATACCAATTAAAACTATTAATAAATAACACAAAGTTCTTTTGACTTTGGTTAATAATGACATTTTTAGGTCATTCAATACGCAATACAGTTTTTAGTGTAATTTTGCAAAATACTACTAAGAGTACAAGAAATATATTAGTAATATATATCGAATTAAGAAAATAGATTTTCATTTTAGGCACGAGATTTGTAAGAGAAATAAAAGTGGCTAGTGAAGACCAGGCAAAACCATAAATGTCTGGGCATGATCTCTACCAGCCATTTTGACTCTAATACATGATTAGATCATTTTTATCCATTAATCAATTTATTTTCTTAAAAAATGAATCAAGCTGTAAATTTTGTAAAGGTATCTCTAAAAAAAAGTCTTGAAGATACGATAAACGATGAAAAAACAAGGAAGAAAGGAATACCAATTTTAATTCATTTATATACCACTTATGTATCATACCCAACATTCATAAGTACAGAAAAATAGATTAAAATATAACCAATAAAATAGAGACCAGAAAATGAATTTTAAATGTGAAATCTGTGAAAGGAATTTTCCAGCTTTTGTTATATTATTAAATATTGTAATTGTCTTCTAAATAAATGTTATTCCAAAAGACTTTTTTCTTCAAATATTTTAAATAAAAGTATATATTAAACATGTATAATAAATAGCATAATTATGAATAAATTGAAAAACAATTTTCTTAAAAAGTTCCACAACTTTTGAACCAAATTTTATTTTTCCCTTTATTTTATCGTGAAATTATTGAATCAATTTCTCGTTATTTAAGAAAAGTGTTTGTAAGAAAGACGCTTTTTCCTAAAGATCGGTTTCTGTGGTTTCTTCTTTTTGTTTCTTGTGCTATTATTACAATTGTGGTGAAGCGGTGGTGGAAAGTTCAAATTTCAAAGATATTATTAATGGAAATGTTAATAAATTTCTTCTGGGATTTGTTCAATAAAATAAGGAAATTGAAATATGTCTTCAGGCACCATTAAGTTTTTTTTCTCGCTTAACATTTTAGTATTCTTTAAAAAGTGACCGTTTTAACACAAAAAATTCAATACAAAATTTTTATCTAACAAAATTAACTAACAAATGGTCTGTGATTTTGAGCATCCAATTTTCATAAAAATCCAAAAGGTTGAAGTTAGAAAAGATAAACTTTTTATTTTCTAGGTCTTTCTTGTTTTCCAAGCGCTTGCCAAGGAAAAAATGTGCTGTGATCCAGAAGAAAATGGAAGTCTAATGAAAAATCTGATAAGTAAGGATGATGTGGTAATATTTCAATTCCATCAATGGTTAGTAATTGATTTGGGTGAGATATGAGGTTAAATTTTGTTCAGATAAATATAATTTTTTAGTTTTACCTAATACCCTTTTAAATTAATCTTAGTTTTGTTTATCAAGGATTGATTAAAATTTTTAAGTAAAAAAATGTAGTAAAATTACCAGTCCAATGTAAATAAAAACCAGTTGAATAACGTCTGTGTACGCCACAGAATACAATCCACCAAACATTGTATATGAAATAGCAATTATTGTTGATATTACTATAGCTGGAACATCCCCAACGCCTACTATGACGGTAATTGTAGCTCCTTAATATATTGTTCAATCATTATAAAAGAATCAGAAATCCTAAAACCCAGTGCAGACAAAATTGCAGCTGACCAGAATGTTTCTCCTAATAAAGCCGGAATAAATAACAGGCCACCCATTCTCACTCCAAATTTTTTTTGAAATGGATCTAACATAGTTACATAACCCTGTTCTCTCATCTTTTTGGCAAAGAAAATCCCTCCTTTATGATGATATTTAAATATTTGATTTTAAAATATATTCACCGCAAACTAAACTTATTGCGTAACCTATGGGAGCTTGACACCATATTAAGCCGGAACCAGGAGTATAAACGATTTCCGCTGTCCCATTAATGTATCCACCACCGACCCATGTAGCTAGTAATAAAATATTAAAATAATTTATTATAAAATATTAAATTAAAACTCTTTTTATTAATTTATTTTTAAATAAATGAAATAAGTAATGTTCGACTGGTGAAAATATTTCAAGTAATTTATAACAAACATTTTGCAGTTTATTTTATTTAGATTGTCAAAGTTTATATTTATTCTTTTATTCTCCATCTGATATATGAGAACACTATTTTACATACTGTAATATCCTTCAAAAATTTTGTGTATAAAAAGATTATAAATGAAATATATACGTGGTACGCCCAATAAGTATTTTCACTCGTATAAAAAGAAGCAAAACTAATTAAAACATACAACAAATATAGACACTGTTTCTCAAAATAATTTCTTTGCAAGTCCATGAATTTATTCCCGGCAAGATGCGTGATACGAACTTTCTGAAAGAAATCTTGAGGCTTCTTCAAAAATTCCTCAACAACAATTTTTTGTTGTGAATTTTCTTTTTTTATGAATCCTTTTTATTAAATAAATATTGAAAATATCATAAAATTATATAAATTTATAACTGGTAAAATCCCAAAAAAATAAAAGTTATTTTTGAAAAATGAAAAAGCAATGAAAAATTACTGATTTAAAATTAAAAACTTATGGTAAGCAGAACATACAAAAAATATTATTATCAAATTATCCAATTGTTGTTTCAATGTAACAGTTAAACTAAAAGAAGGACGAATCTACACCATAACTTCTTTTCAGATGAAATCAAAACCAATTATCTCAAAATTGGTAAGATTACCATAGGATCAACCCAGTCAATAACAAAAAGTAATACAAAACTCATTTAAATTCAACCTAGTAGAAATATTCAAAATTTTCCTCTTAGAAATATCACCATTCCCAGTTTGTAATTCGTCAATGTTTTTCTATTGAAAAATTTCTCAGAAGCAACACATTAATAACGATTCGATATTCTACTGCATCAATCATAGAAAATCCAAATTAGCGCTACAATGTTATCAAATATTTTATCAATTAAAACAAATGTCATTTAGGTACAGGGTGTTTCATAAGTGACATTTTTTAAATGAATGATTTATTATTAAATTTATTATTATTATTTTCCATGCTTAAATTTTATGTCTAAATAAATTTTTATAGAAAAAATCTGTCTTAGTTTTCATTTTTATAAA
>JBBMKC010203291.1:0-13811 GCA_037834085.1 Bipalium vagum
TTTTATATTTTTATTATTTTATTAAATCAAGAAATAAAAATAAAATATTATATATTTGGAAAAAAATCTGTTTAATACATTTCTAATAAACTGCCTGTCTAACATCAGCTTATTATAGATCACAACATTATATCGATAAAAGTACATGTATAATTAAATGTATATTTTACGGTAGTACATAATTCATAATCAATTATTCTGGGCATTATTAATGATTCTCATCATACTCAAACGGGCAATAAGGATTTCCGTAATTATAGCTCGAAGGAAAAATTTGGCCAAATGAATATCGCAGTATATCAAGTTTCTTACGCTGTTATTGTCGAACAGGTATAAGGAAAAGGTGTTTGAAAATTTTTCCAGATTTCTTGAAAAATCAAAGCTGATATTTATTATTGATATTATAATGAAAATTGACGTGATAAATTTATTTATTTTAATCTCATTTGTTTCTAATCGGACTTTTCGAGTGGTACTGTCGAAGGTTGCGTGAGAGTTGCCCGATTGTAAAGCAACGTCTTCGATTTGGTTATCGGGATTAAAATGTTCGCTTTTCCCAAAAGCCATATATATGGAAATGAGAAGTAAGAGAGACAAGGTAATAAACTGGGGGAAAACCACTTCAAAAATGATTTCCAATTTTACTATTAGTTTATAGTAAATGCCTTGATATTCAATTAATACTAAACATGTTTTGTTTTTCAATATTTGTGGCTTGACCCAACCAAACATCCACATATAGTTGCAAAATGTCGAGAGAGACAGAACAAAAAACAATATCGTACCGATTTTCAATCTGAGAATGGTAAAGTAACGCTTGGTCTTTTTCATTAATATTGTATTGAAAGCTCGTTCAATGGCCAAGCAGGTACAGAGCCATTCGTTAAGAAGCAAGCCGGAATGAGACAGAAAATTGTACAATTTACAAATGAGGTTCATGATCAAATTCCAATCTTCCAATTTCTGAAGGGTGTCTGTATAGGTGAATATCCAAGTCATCAGTCCAGATACAAATAAGTTAAAGATGTCAACATAGCATATACAGGTTATGATATAGAGACTTCCGATTTTTCGATTAATTTGAATCAATTTTTTCAACTGAACGATAATGATGACATTTATAACACAACCAAATACAAAAAATGGCAAAAGAAAATATTGTCCGAAAAAAAAAGGTCCGTCTTCGTCGAGATCCTCTGTCATATTTGTCGATGAAAAATTCATTATGTAAAATAAAGTGAAAATATAAATTTTCAATTTATTAAACCAATAAAAATGAAATTGAAAATATTTATTTTGAGAAAACTCATTGGCTTAAAATAAAAACTCAAATATTAAAATTAAAATTCCTTTTTTTCTAATATTATTATGAAAAATGTCGATAGTGCCATGGCACTTTATAAATAAAAATTATATAAATTTAAGTACCAACGAAATAGATTCAAAAAATAAAATTTTTCATTCTATAAAAATGCGACTTGAAGAAACTGCGGTTTTAAGTGATATTACTAGTGTGAGAGTTTGTTGCAATATTGCTAAGTAGGAGAAATGAATAACAACTTTCTTGTTTTGCTTAATAAAAGGAGGACTTTTTCTTTTAGGGCTTATGCATACCCAGACTAAGAGTTTCTTCTCAAAATTTTGGACAAGTTTGTATTTCGCATCTTTTGCACTTACAAAGTGATCAGAAGCATTATATCTATTACCATTACCAGCAACTGTGCTATTGCTCAAGGTGAAATAGCTTTCCTCATCCATTAAGACATCCAGAAGATATTGAGAATAGAGTTGTCTGCATTTTGGACGACTTTTAGCTGCTCGTTTCTATTTGGATTTTTGGTTTTCCTTATGCTTGTCTTTGAATGCAATATCTTAGAAATATAGCTATGGTCATATTTGGATTTTCTCGTAACATTTGTTTTCAAAAATTCTATCAATCTTTTGAATAATTTTATTTATACCTTAGCTTTTCTACCACTGTCAACTTTTCTATTGAGAGAGCCTGCTTCCAATTTTACTTTTTTCCTTTAAGCAGTGGCTTTGGATATTCCACAGTCTTTTAAATGGTGAACAACAAAAGCTTTGTCTTTTAAAATATTTGTCATATAAAAATTTACTATCATTTCTTCAAGATTTTTGATTTTCTTCATTTCTAAAATTATGATAATATAATATATATTTATATATTTTACAGAAAATAAGTTTCATAAATGAATGGAATTTTGTTAGATATTCTTCTTTCGAATTAATGGAGAAGCAAATTCTTGCAGTTTTATTCTGTTGAGCGCTTAGACTAAATTTCATATTGAATACTATATATGCAACAGATAATCCTCAATAACCTGATGTCATAGTATGGACTTATGTCTGTGTTTGTGGCTTGATTGGACCTTATTTCTACTCCGAAAACATAGTAGACGCAAATTACTGGAATATGTTGAAAGCTTATTTTAAATATTCTTTCAATCAATTACCCTTAGGTTCCTCAATGTTCATGATGCAATATTGTTCTCCGGCATATTATCTCTAGCAGTTCGAGAATGATTATAACAAAATTTTCCTGGAAAGCGGATTGGCAGAAAAAGAACTATTGATTGGTCACCCCAGCTTGCCAAATGGAATTTTTTGTATGGTGATATTTCAAGTAGATAGTTTATTTACATCCAATTCTTTCATTGCAAGTTATGAAACAAAGAATCATTAATGTTCTTACCAATATGCAAATCAAATTAATTAAGCCAGTTTTTTGATTTTTCCATTTTCAATGTTTTTTGTTATTAACTTCATTTTAAATTAATACAATGCTTTATTAATTTTATCACATAACACATCATAAAAGTAGTTTTCTAAGTTTCTTTCGTTTCTGACATTCTCATCTGTACTTATTTGTTTTCTGTTTCTGATTATGTAATTTTCCAATTATCGTATTAATCAGGTCCAGTCTAAGATGGGGACATCAATTCAAATAATTGTATAAAAATCAAACATATTTTATCTAAAACCAAATATTCTATTATATTATATATATATGATAAATGATTAAACATTGTTGCAATTCCAACAAAATACAAAAATTGATTTCGTTTATTGATTTATTAAAACACTACAAAAATTATAAATAAGATTTATTAGTGAGAAAAATATCAATAAAAATTAAATGTAAAAGATGAAAACCAACAATTATTGTACGATATGCAATTTTATCATTTCTTTTCAAGTTTAAAAATTTCTTAGTTTATCTTACTTTTATATTTTGATTCATTAAATCATTGATAAAATTTATTTGTAATAAAATCTAAAATTAATTCCATTTTTAAATTGTTTTAACAATATTTCATAAATATAAATAATGCTAACTAATACTAATAATGCTAATATAAATTTTAAGCTAACGTTATCGGTTTGTTTAAACAATTAAGTTTATTTAACTGTTAGCGGAACTTTTACAAATTCCAGATTGGAGTTTCCTCTATTAAATTTCAATATCCGATTATGTTAATTGTTGATTTCAAGTTTCAAAATCTACCCGACGATATTCTTTTCAACATTTTGTCGTATTTGTCTGCAAAAGATCTGTGCAGACTATCGTGCCTTAACAATCGATTCTATATCATATGTAATGATGAATATTTTTGGCGTCAAAAGTTGATAACCGACAGTAAGTTCTGGAAGTCTCTTGGCAGTGATTCAAATCCGGATTTATACAAAATGAGACACTTGAATCAAATGTCTAGTAAAGAAATATATCTACGTTGCTCACCTAATATTCAAGAATATCTGTCAACCATCAACACTTTTTCCATTAACGATGTTTTTTTTCGCTTAAAATCTTTCTTTTACAAAGTCGTACCGAAAATTGCTCTAATCGGACCGGGACTAGAAACAGACACAAGCTGCTTTGTAAAAAACATAATGTGTGAGAGCTCCCTGAATCCATTGAGATTCATTAAAATGTTCCCTGGCTTTGCTGGAGGTATTGGATCGGGTTTTACCTTCGAACTGAAAGGCGGCTCTAAATCATTTCCCAAGCAATTTGATTTGAGCATCATTTACTCCACAACGGAAAATGTGCGATCACAATCGGGCAATTTGTCAAATCGCATGCAAAATAACAAACTATTCCAGTCGACTAACACAAATGTGTTCAAGCTGACGTCTCAAGCCAGCGATTTTTTTCTCTCAATGGACGCTTTGGTATACGTTGTTGATGCTAACGTCCTTTCAAAATCATTTTGGGACCTAGCCAAAATGGAACTCTACTCAATCACACAACACATGTGGGTGAAGCCACACATTCCGATTCTCGTTTTGTCGTTGGCTTTGGACGACTTTGAGCCGAGGAAAATGTCTTGCATGAAAGTAATAAATCATCTGGATATGAACAGTCTCAATGGAAAATGGCAGGTTTTCGATTCCACTGTCATGAATATGAGCAAAGTCGAGGAGGCTTTCGATTGGGTTCTCAATAACTGTCGGACATAATTAAAGAGGCGACTATTTGTAGATACTCAAGTTCTGAGATGATGTAATATATCGACTTTATGTCTTAATCTCAAAAAGATTTATATTTTTTATGTCGATTGACGATAATTACAAGAAAACCATAGTTCAGCTTGAATTTCATAAAAAAAAACAATGTAAATAATTTATTTTATATGTAAATCAATATATTGATTTATAATATTAAAAAATTAAATAATTTCGTCGATTCTATTATTAGAAATAAAATTAAAAGATCTGAATAAAAGTTCATTTAATTTGAAGGTCGTTTGTCTTTTTTGATATTAAAGAGCTTATCTTGTAATATTCTATAAATATTGTGAAACTTGGATAATATTTTATGTAGAAAGTTTCAAAACTTTGAATATCACAGTAATATTCATGTTTGATATTATTTCCGCATTAAAGTAATGGATTGAACAGGAAATTCTTTTGTGTTCAAATTTTTGAATTGATTATTAACTAAAAAGATTTTAATGAATAAATATTAAAATTTTCAAAAATAAGCTGTGGATTACTCCCAACTAAATTAACTATCATATACTTCATGCTATAAAAAAGTTAATGATTACTACTACTATCAATATCTAAACATGTGACCAATCCAACTTACGCTGGTAGCTTTTAGTAACTACGGTACTCTCTTACACGAAACGTCATGCATCAATTCCTAAAGAATCCGAGGGTATTGTTGAATTAACTTGGTATACTTCATCATTTTGAGATTTTTCGACGATCGCTGGACTAGGTAATCCGACTAATTCTCCATAAACTCAGGGGACGGTTAAACATTTTTTCTGTATTCGGTTTCGCAACAGCAGGTAGTACCATTATTTTTAGGATATTTTTCTAGCTTATTACAAGAACATTCTTTCTGGGGCTACTGTCACAATACCTTTCGTGATTGACGAATGTAGATGGAACCATTTTTATCAATATTCATTTATGCTTCCGATGTGTTATTGCAGTGTTGTTGGCACTACTTCAGTCTTTTATTTTTTAAAAAATCTTTTATCAAAAGGCATATTTTTTATGGACCAGTCTAAATTATTCAGCTGCAACAATTCTATGCACACTACTAATGCGGATTTGAGTCATTTGGAATATCGGAGATGCTACTAGACCGGCGTTTACGAATAGTTGCTAACACCGCTGCTCGTCGCTCTTCATACTTTTTAATATAATATCTTCCAGATCATTGTTTCCTATCCAAAGTGTCGCGTTCAGAAAACTGATCCTAAAATTTTCTTTCATAGTTTTTGTTAACATTGAAAGACATTAGCATAAATATTCGACCGTAGCATATTCTGTTTTCACCTTTCCCATTTGACCAACATTTGACCATCACAATTCAGTATTAATAAAGATTTTCATCATCGAAAGAATTGAAATTTCTAAATTCAAAAGATTAGCAATAAAATAAACAAAATCAAATATTTAAAACAATCCATTAACGTAAAAAATACTATAAGAATTGATAAATAAAAAAAATGTTTTCAGTTTCGGTTTCCGAACATCGTTATCTGATGCTTCTAAAATTTCATGAATAGTTTCTTAGGTTTTTTCTTATTTGAATTGATATTTTGGAAAATTTTAATTTTTAGAAATTTTGATAACTCTTGTTTTTATTTAATTATATATAACTCATTATAACAGTACAAATAAGATATTTTATAATACACAAATTCAATGTTATAAATCTATAATATAATAATAATATTTAGATAAAAATTACTCACTCACCGGGAAGCCCCGTCTCTACCATACACGGCACAACTGGCCTACCAGGCGGAACTTACCTCAGCTCCTGCCATATGCGACCAGGGAGTTCAGACGGAATATGTTATCTTATCCCTGGGATCCTCCAAAAGGTCAATGGGCTCCGGGCCACCTCTTTTTTGGAAAGTGATGACCCAGCGTAAATCACACATCAAGACACTTCGAAAATTCGAACCCATTTAAAACCTGTTCCACAACTCCCCAGAGAGTTCTCAACCGTCACCACCTCTCTTTAGCATGAGGTCGAGTAGGCCGATTCCCTCTACCTCCGAGCTCACGTAGAGGAATGCCCGCAATTTCTATAGTCTTTTCCCGTTCCATCGGATGACACACTGGTCACTTCTAATCTGGTCTATCCTTTGGAATCAGCAGCATTGGCTCCGTCTGGTGGTTGACCACACGCTTTCCTGCTCTTTTTTGCTTTATCTAGCATCTTCCATTCTTTTTCGCGCGCAGATTGACTTCATCACCAAACTTTGTTGCATGCTGGAAACGAACATCATTGCCAGCAGCACCATCCTGGTCTCCCTCCCTTAAGGTCCTTGACGGCTTTTAGCTTCTTTATTTGCCAATATGCCTTGGATTACATCAAACGGGAGCTGGAGAACTTTCTTAGGCCTGATATTCCGGCCATTCGCGCATCTCTTTGTTCTATTATCGATAGAAGCATTGCTTCTCGAGAGTTGAAGCCAAATGGCTTTCCAACACCCAGTATTCATCCGATCCCCAATGATGATCTCTCCCTCCAGGACCCCTGCGATCCGAGCTGGTCCTTAATTTTGTGGGAATCGTCAACAAAAAAGAGGAAGAGATGAAGAGTAGAGCAAGATCGCAGTGTCATCAAATATCGTTACAAATTTCTTTCATCAAACATTTAAATCTGATTTTATTTATTTGTGATAGCGAACATTTTAATTGTATTTGAACATTTTAATTTGTCATCAAATATTGTATTAGTGATTTAGTGATTCAATTCAATTAATTTTTTTTAAATAAATAAAATAATATAAATTAATAGTAATAATAATAAAACGAATAAAATAATCTAACCTAAAAACATGTTCATAAAGCAGTGTAGCAGGATCAAAGTGGCAAGGAGACGGTAGGCGGGATCTGGAAACATTAAATGATAATAAATTAAAATAAATTAAAATAAAAAATACATGAGGAAAGCAGTGAGTGGTGTCTAAAATCCTGAGGTGAGAATAAAATAATAAATAAAAAACAATGAACATAATAAACAACATACATAATGGGTAACATATGGGAGCACCATAGGAGCATTAAGAAAATACTTAAAGCCCCAGATTTGAAATAATACTCATAAGTGGTATAAAGAAATAAATATTTTTTAAAAAATAAAATTATTAAAACTATATCAATAATTAAATAATTAAATAATAATCAATAGTAAAACAATCTTATTAACAAAAATAATAATAGTATTAAAATAATAACTCAAGTTTTAAGTATAATAAACAATGATTACGAGTATTAAATTACGAAAATGACATCGGTAAGAACTTTTTTATAGGAAAAATAACGTCAAATAAAGAAAAAGGGAAATGACGTCATAAGAGAACAAGCAATGACAATCGTTGTGTGGAGCATCCCACAATGAACATCTTTAATTAACAATTGAACAATTTAAGTGATCCATATGTTATAATTTGAATAAATATTTTGATTTTATTTTTATGTAAAGATTTGTGATGAATAGAACTTCCTTTTTTTAATTAATTATAATTATTATAATAATAATAATTAGTAGTAGTAGTAGTAGTAGTAGTATTAATATTAGAATTCAGAAGAAGATATGAGAATTTGGTAATAAATTAAAATAAGAAAGTTAATAGTTACTAATAATAGAAAATCATATAAAAAATAATAATACTGCACAGTATTTTTAGTAATAGTTAAATAGTAAAATCTATTTTTAGAAAATAGAAATTATATAAAATGTATAAATAGAAATACATAATTACTAAAAATAATAAATTATAAAAAATAAATAATATAAAAGAAGATTTACCAGTGAGCAAAACACGCACAAAAGTACCGCAAAAAAATACGCATAACATAACAACGAACAACAGAGCTTAATCGAGGACACTACTGAAAAAAAAACCAGATATTAGTTTAGACATATACAATTCACGTAGGCAATAACAAAAATCTTGTTAAGTGACCTAAAAGATATAGTTCAGTTCTTGTAAAATCAACCTTTTAGGAAAACTTAACAGTTGTAGAACCAGCACACAAGATTAAAAAAATAGTATAAATACCCAAAGAAAGATCATAAAAACTACCCTTAAATTTTTCTAAGTTTATCATAACTAAGAAAGGAAATTTAAAGAAAAAACAAGAGTATATTATAACTCATTTTGCAAAACAAAAATTTATTAATTAAAAAGTGAATTATTATATTCAATATAATTAAATAATTACACAGATCGTGAATATAATTTCCCGTTTCTGTTTTTATAAAATTACTTCTTATTTCTTCTATTTGTGTTTTATCCTAGCAATTACGATCTGGTAAAATAGTTATCAGATTCGATATTTTACTTAAGGGCACTGCACATTTCTTAGTGTAGATTGATATCTGCTTTAAATAAATATACATTGTCATTTTGATTTTAGAAAAAGCTTGAAAAACCTAAAATAATTTGTAAAAAGTGTATTAAAAATTAAATTTTTAAAAGAAATTCGTTTTACTTAGTTATGATCAGTACACAACCTTAGGAGTCAGATCAAGATAAGTTATATACACACTCACACTCTCAAAACTTAACAATGTTATCCTGAGATATACCACCCGGGCTGTGATTCAGCTCTTCCCGGCTCGTTTCTTTCAAAAAATCTTGATATCGTATGCCTTTGCTCATCATGAAAATCTAACAATTCGGCATTCCGTCTGCAGCAAATGTACGAACTTAATCCGAAGACTACATTTCTCGACTTTCTTCCGAATGGGAATCAGGCTTTCTTTCGACCTTGTTCGGATATTGTCAGACACTTTTTCGTAGGGGCTTCACAACCTATTGATCTGTGCCTACACCTGCACTCAAATCTCGGGCCTTTGCAAAGCTACGAGAACCCGTGTATGCTGAGGAGATAGACAAAACTCTTAAAATCTACCTCGGCCTCAGCTCCAAGAGAAGATAGGCTCACGTATTCTGACTGGTGGGCCATTGATCCCCAGTTTGTGTTTTTGGTTGCCCTCTTCAATCATGTGCTCTGCCGAATTTCAAAGGTCTTTCAAAGCTGTCCTGATTTTAAAGCCTGGCAAACTGAAAATTTCACACTTGGTCTCCTCTTGGCATTCTATCGCGATTCTTTCTTCCTCGTATCGTATTATGGCGGTCCTTCTCAACAACCGGTTCCTTACCTGGATCATTTTGGATGACCTTCTACACCCTAATTAGAAGGCGATTCACTCCCAGAATTGTTGTGGTCAGCACAATGGTGTCATTGTTGACCTCTCAGAGTACTACCGATTCATTAAAAAGGATCTCCATATGTGCTTTCCGGATGTTACAGAGACCTTTCCTAGTCTGCCGCATGAGCTCCTTTGGCTTTTTCTCAAAAAGTTTGTGATGGAAGAAATAGACAATAATCTACTTAAGAATATATATGCGGGCAACTCGACCTTCTATGTGTGTCACCATCTTACCACGCAATCGCATGCAGATTTTTTATATAACTGCCTGGCGTACGCTGATGATACTGCTGTTATCGCCCCATCTCATGACACACCACAACCAATGATTGAGACCCTCTGTGGCCTACTTGGCGCCATTCACGTGTCTTTTCGGTCACTGAAATGCGGTTACCTCTGCCAAGGAACCTCTAGTTTCCCCCTCTTCGTCCATGGGGAACCAATTTACCGGTTTACCTCGCTCGTGCTTACTCTTATCTCGGAGTTACGCATAGCGCCGATCTGAGTACCTCAACAGATGAGATCTTGGAGCGGAACCTGTCAGACTTTTCTCACATAATTCTGTCCAACGTTCACCCAGCTCAGATGATCAACCTTTATAAAACCTTTCTGCATTCGCGCCTTCCCTTTCACTTTGCGAATCGTTTGGTGGATCATCTAACCTTGGCGTCGAAACAATCTCGAAACAATACCTTTATCATGAACAACAGAAGGGATATGATGACCGGCTCCATGAGATGTTTCGCAAGATAACGGACGATAGTCACTTCAAGAACATGCACATTACGCTCCGACATCGTTGAGGAGATTTTGGGTGAAACGGGCTATAGACCATTACCTCATCTGCAGCGTGATTCAGTGGCTCCGCTACCTTACCAGGTCTGACACCATCTTTATGACCTTCGCAACCAACCACCTGCTACATGTGGTAAAAATGCGCCAATCTATCACGGCGTATACTGATCCCACCAACGCTCTCTCATGGCTCTCCAATCGCTACAACTTTTCGTTATTCCGCCAAGCCACTTGGTGGAAAAAGATTTGGAAAGCCTGTAAAGCTTTAAAACTACAGAGCGTCAAATGCGTCTTCATGGTAGCCAATCAATCCGTAACTCTCACTGCCATTGTTTCCACTCCAAATGAGACTCTTCAATATGTTTTCAACGGTGACAACATTTACAAGGCTACGACTACCCTGCGCTCCATGGTGCTGTAACACTATACCTAGTGGCTGTCACTTAAGTCTTAGTTCCATGTTTTAGGTTGAGCTCTCTGTCCAACTTTATTCTCCAGAAGATAGGAAGGGCAATTAATTATCGACGTTGTAATGATCACACGGAGACACATACCCATATTCTTAATCATTTGTAGGGTCGGCCCTTCGTGCACTCAGTGAAACATAACGCTGTCTTGCATATGGCTGTTGAGAGTATCTCCGGACGCTGGGATTTGATGTGGATGCTTTTATGATTTCACATAGGCTCCAATCAACGCTCCGTCTGGACCTGGTCATTCGCCATCGGACCAAAAACCTATTTTTATCTTGGACATCAAGGTTCCTTATGACTTCTTGAAGAACTCTTCCACCACCAGCGAGAGCAACCTGATCTTTTACCTTTTTTCCCCTCAATAAAAAAATTAAATTAAATCAATATATAATAAGACAATAAAACAATAAAATACCAATAATAAAACTTTATTAGATACAACAGTTTGTTCCAATCATCATTGAAAACAGTATCCTTCCACATCTATACTAATATATAGATTATATATTTCTTATAATTGGTACATGTTGTTTCCGTGCACCTAAATGCTATGCCATACTTATTTCTTGTATATGGCTTGGTACAGCACTTTGTTGTAATTAACATTTTGTTAAAATAGACCTTTTCCGTTTTCCTCCCCTTAAAAATCTTTTCCTTTTTTCCCCACGTGATATTATATATATGTTGTTATTATCCTATTATTATTGTTATTATTACCTTTGTATACCGTGAATCTTGTACATTTAAAAAACTTGATTTTCCCTTTCTCAAACTTCTCCCATGTGTACCTTCCATTTATATTGTATTCTTCATCCATAAGTGTATGTGTCCTTTGTGTATTCCATATTTAGAGATCAGTCCAACCCCGCCTATGGATGACCACGCCAGCCATTCAGTGCTCCGGATTATTTTGTCTTTTTTGTAAGTTTGGCTGTATATCTTCAGTGTCCTCCCCTCAAAATTGTGGATAGTGATCTACACATTTCATCCTACCACATGGTTGGTGTAAGTCTGATTTATTTTGTCGTTGTCCATGGTGTCGCTCCATTTTCCATTGTTTGTTGGTAACTTTTATGCAGTTTCTATTTATTTTGTTTTGTGGGTTTTTGGTGTTTTTCCTGTCTTCCATTGACAGATGTCGACTGCAATGCGAAGTAGAGATCGATCTAATCTCGATGGTCCACAATGTGATTGGTTCCGACCCCTACCTTGCATTAATTTTTATATTTAATGTCGTCTGGGATCCGTTGCACCGTTATACAAAAGTGCGCCTAGAGACTGAGAGAATGTAACATGAATGACTTTTGTATAAATGTTCTGATAACTGTATTATGTACAGATGTTGTGTCCATAATAAATAAATATTATTCATAGATAATCCACGTTACTGAGAGTTTTGCTACGAATTAGTTAGAAATCGGTAAAAACTAATCGATCCAAATAATTATGATGCGATCCAAAACATCGTGAATTACGTAAGAAAAGGTTTGAATAATTTAACAAAATTTATTTTAATACATGTTTAGTATGAAACAAGAAAATTTATACAGTTGATATATACATTTCGGAACACCAATTAATTTTAACAGTCTTTGACAAGTACCATACCCAACATGAACTTGAGTTTCTAAATCACTGACAGCTTTAGTAATTTCTCCTTCTTTATCTTCTTTGATTTCTATTAGAATTCCTCCACTATTCTCTGAAAAAAAGGAATTTTGATATCCATTTGTAAATGAAGCTTTTTGATGGACTCAATTCATCAAATATTTCTCTCTTATTTATATTTTTCTTAAGGAAGTATTTAATTATAACACAAAACTCCAAATTAGTTGAATCTATTATTTAACAAAAAGATGGACAAGACTTAAAATATATACAAATTTTACATTAATACAACTAAACAATTAAAACAAATATTTTTCATAACTATCAGATGTTCCAGTAAAAACATTCAAACTTTCAGTAAAATATAATTATCTAAAGACATTGAGTCCACGAGGTTTTCGATCGCACCACGTATATGTAACCTTTATTTATCTTTTGGTTGCAGTTCTACCGAATTAGTTCATTGAAACGCAATTTTTATCACAAACCTATGAAGGAAATATTATCCTTCTTGAAATAATTGTGATTCAATTTGTAATTATTAGATAAAAAAAATACATTTTTTTCGCACTAAACCGTCTTAGTTATTGTGTTGATTTTCATCAGTTTTGTGAACAGTTTATGAATTAAAATCTTTCGAATAATATTTTAACTTATATTACAATTGACTAGGATCTGTACTTACAAGAATTAAGTCACGTGGACCAAGCACTGATCATGCAGGGTGGCAATACAAAGATGGAACAATCTTCTATGATAGTTGCAGGAAGCATATTGCGAAATTTTCTCAGAAGAAATTAGAAGAAATGAAATGGCGCGTTCTTCCTAATCCACCACACAGCCAGTCATTGTGTGGAGACTACGAGGAGCAGCAACAAGTCAAGGAGTACAAGCACAGCCCAGAGGACCAATTTCAAGTCAAGTGCAATCCCAGATTTAATAACATTGTGTATATGACAATTCAAAAAAAATTAACATTGTGTATCGGACAATTTTTCTTTATACGTGTTAATTGTGTTCTTTTCTGTTGTAATATACCAAAAAATAATAAAGTGATAATTAAAATAATTAAGTGATAATTAAAATAATTAAGTGATAATTAAATAATAATTAAATAATAATACATTTATGATAATAAATAAATCATATAATAAACAAGATATAGTATAAAATAATAAATTAATATGAGGATATAGTTTATGTTAATATTATTA